>VXBB01013297.1:47344-75632 GCA_013399915.1 Illadopsis cleaveri
AAGGAAAAGTGAACAGTGCTACCAGAACTGAGACCATCTTTACTCTAATAAAATCTCAGTAGCTGTCTGTGACAGACACTGAGGCTGCCTTGTTTTGCTCCACCAGTGTTTGGGAATAAAGCATAGGAGTGCTGCTGTGTAAAGCACAACCATAATTACTTAGTCTGTCCTTCCTAAGACAGTTGATCACAGGAAATATGGATGTGCTGTACAGGAGTCAGCTACCCTTTCCTGAGCCCCTCAAGGCTACAGCTCCAAAACATTTCTTCTGCCATGGCATAGATGGCAGAGAAGCCAATTCAAATGACCATTTGTTAGAATAGTAAAATATAATTTTCCCCCAGCTCCTTTCTTGCAGCTGAGCTCAACTTATAGACACATGATCACTTCTGTTTGTGTAAAGCTGACATAGAGCTAGTTTTGAAAGGCATAACAACACAAATCATTCAAATCAGTAGCAGAAACGTCTAAGACACACAACTATTACAATGTCCAAACTTCCTCAGAAACTGATGAGACTCAGTTTCTCACTACCTGTGACACCAGCAATGGGCTCCACCTATTTATGCCCTATAAGCACACAGATGGACTGAAGCCTAGAAGAAAATAAACTTGACCTGAATCTCTTTTCTCTTGCAAGCAGTGAAAATGTGCAGGAACTTAAGTGCAGATGCAGAAAAGCAGGAAAAGCAGATTGATTGCAAGATGAAATTTGTAATCAATCTCCTGCCCCTGAACTGTAGTGGTGCAACAGTGTCTGTGTGATTAACCAAAGGCACTTCTTCATGCCACTGTAGGTATGCTTCACAGGCATGCCTCAGTCTAAGGCATCTTTATCCACCTTGCTTCCTGATGTCTTCAGAAAGCTGTTTCAGCCAGTTCAAAGATGTGCAGGTAAGAAGACTTTTCTGAAACCAATGAAGGTAGTGCATCTTGTCCTTGCTTTGTTCAGAATCTGAGAGCATAGTGCTTTGATCTGCTTTGTGCAAGAGGTCAGATGACTACTTAAAAGATGCCTTTGAACATAAAAACCTCGCTTTCTTGGTTGGTAAACTCAAATCCTGGCCTGTTCTTGGGCCAACATCACTCCACTGGTTCCACCAGCCTTACCCAGTACTTCAGCACTCCAGGAGGGAGGAAGGTCCCAGCACCATCAGTGCCAACCCAGGCTCTTCCTCTCCTGGGATGGGTGAACCATAGCATACTACACCCCAGAACAGGAAGGTTAATCTGAGCTGAGCTCTGCACATGCACAATGAGAACATTTTTAGCTTGAGCTAAACTGGATGTACAGCCCACAATGCAAGCAACAAGGCTGAGGGATATTCATATCCACCAGCAATCTCAAAAGACAGTCCTGTTGCACAATTGGAGCCAGCACAGAACTGGCATGAGGTACAACCATACAGCTCTCTGACTTCTGAAGAGCACAGCAGTCACTGGGCCATCAGATCCAAGGAATGCATTCTCAGCAGTAATTATGAGAAATTACTCTGGTTGTCACTAGATGCAACCTGACCAAGGCTCCACCACTCTCCAGAGAAGTAGATCTATGTGAACTCAAGCTACAGCTTGGGACCATCTCTCCTCGCTATAGCCCCCATCACTGCTGGAAAGAGCTTGGCTCCATCATCTATTTGCCACATGATGCAAGAACATGTCAGCCAGGCCTGTGGCTACCAGTAAAACCCACAAAACAGCACCATGTCTTCATGAAATACTGCATGTGTAGCTACACAACACTGCACTGCACATCATGGGGTTACCATGCACTTGGGGCTCTCCATGCACCCCTTCTGCCATCACAATTTAAAACAGGAGCTGCTATACTTACGTCATTATCTGGGTCTCTATGCCAGGGTCTACAAGGGATCCATCCACAAAAAGTGGTGTTGATGTGAAACTGTATTTAATCCAGGATCTTCCCTCATCAAAACTCACCCTGGGATAGAAGCAGACAACATTTATACACATAAAATACTTACTCTAGAACAACTGCAGCAGTTAAATGTTGGCTAAGATCTGCAAGCTCCACCAGCTGGATTTACAGACAAGCACCAATCTTTGCCATTTCCCAGCCCACTAAATTAATGCTCTTGATGTGCTTTGAAAGATCAAAGCTTTAGAAAGCATAAACACTGACAATGAGGACATGGATATACTTTAAGCAGCTGTACATCAGACCTCAAGGGATCAAGAGGCTTTGCCAAGACCTGTTTCTAGGTCTGGAATAGCACCTGGCATGTAGCACCACTCAGAGCATAAGCAACTCTGGCCTGAATGCATGAAAATTGCTTTCACCACCACAGGACATTTTGACCCATCCATGTGTCAATGCCATATGGCATTAGCTACAATCTCTCTAGCCCTATGAGTACTTAAAGGCAAATTTGGCTTATTTGTGGGAGTGTTGAACGTGTTGAATGTGTGTGTGCACAGGCATCTGAGCACCTGGATCTGTCTGGAAGGCTCTTGGAGGACACTGAATCCCCCCTGCTCCAAGTAGGTAGGTCACTACCTGACACACCACCAAAGGACCAGGAGGCCACTGTAGTGTGTATTACAGACCATGGGTTACACAAACCTCAGATCTCTGGTGTGGAAAGCCAAGACTGGCAGTCACCATTCCCTAACTCTCTGCCCCTCATGTCACTTAGCAAGACACCTTCACCTGTCTCAGAATGCACCTGTGCAGGAATGGGAAGTTAACTTTACACCTAAGACAGAACTCTGGGAGCACAACAGCACACAGAAAGAATATCTTCCCTAAATATATTTATTAAAATATATGTATCTTCCCATACACCTGTGCATTTGTATGCGTTCTGCTTGCGTGCTTATCTCTCCAAATAGCATTTCAACTTCTGGGGAACAGCATGCTTCATTAGCTTAGCTAAAGTTCTCTCAGCTTTTCAATTATCCACCCCTCTTTTCTCCAGCGTGAAACTTATTGTACAATGTCTCAGCCTGAGAACTAATAGATTTACATGTACCCTTTAATCTGTTCCACTCCTGCCATAAAACAGGTGCCTACTGAAGCAATATGAAGCAAATTCCAAAGCACCTGAGGGTACAATTTTGAAGGAAACCTGTTGGAGCTTATTGATAACAGATCTAAATCACTACTTATTTAATAGAGTGGGTGGGGCACTCATAGAACTGCACACACCATTTCAGGAGACTTATTGTAAAAGGACAGCCTCTGAAATGAACCTCTGCAAACAAAGGTGAACTGAGCTGTTGGCTCCTATGAAAAGTCGACCTGTAACCAAATCTTTTCCAATATGTAAGTACAGACACTTGTAGTAGAGTGCTTTTCATGTCTTCACAATTAAAGACAACTAAAACACTTACACCTGGCTTGAATAATACAGAAACAAATGGTTAATATGTGACTTGCAGCTTTTTCTGTAAGGAGATCACCTTTCACTCTTTCAGAGCTCAACTTGCTGCAGTCTGATGCACCCACTGCTAGTGACACCCACCCTTGGCTAACACACACTTCTCCTTCCTTGACTCATTCTTGGTTTGGTCTAAAGACTGGCTCATGGTCCTGATGTCCTCTTTACACCTGAGAGCACTTTAATTATAGCCATGACAACCGAGTTACCCATCAGAGGCTTCCAGTCACACCCCAGCACATTCACACCACAGACTGGAGTCTGCAGCTCATCATGAGGAGCCTGCCCTGTTACTGCTCTCCTCTATATGTCCAATTATGAAGCCAATACATCCCATGGTTAACAGTCACACCATGACTAAAGCAGTCATTTCTTTACTTCAGGTGGCAAAGAAATGTGCTCAAATGCAATATATTCAAACTTTTATAGAAATCTATGTTGCAGTCATCCCAGAGATATCTGTCAGGTCAGAAACATAAAGTCCAGAAGCTTTTTGTATTGAAAAAGTAGCTGTTAATGTTCTCAAAGTACATCTCTGGAACATGAGCTTGTAAATGGGTGAAGTCAACCTGTCTTGAGGTGTCCAGATTTGAAATTACTGCAATTTCACTGGAGGATTTTGTACAATAATGACTCAGGTAGAGGAGACCTTAACACCTCTTCACTGCTGCCAAACACCATTGCTTTCTTTTTCTCTTTGACTGAAGACCACATTTCCTGTTCTGCATGCAAAGAAATAGACGTGCTTAGCACCATCAAGCTGAGAGACAACCCAGTATTGTAGACAGGAACACATCTTGTCTCTGAAAGCTATTTCTAACTAAAAAACATTAGAAGCTGGCTAGGTCAGTCCATTAGATATGCCCCTATTTCAGTCAAGCCCTGATACTGAAGGTGGTGCTAATACACCCATTTTTTGTACAGTGTTAGTTCTGACTTTCAGAATGTTTAACTGGTGCAGAGGGGCAAGAGCTAAGAAGAGGATAATTTTGAGCAGTATCTTCAGTGTTTAGACTGTTACAACCCCTTTATAGCAAAAACAGTGTCTTCAACTGAGAAATCAGTTTGCTCTATTTCACCTCTAACTCTAATCAGTTGCTACCACAGTATCTCTGGAAACTGATAGTCAAATACTAGAGGGGTTAGCAACATATCTCTGTTGTCCTTATCTACACCTACTGCCCTCTCCTCTCACTCCCTTTATCCGTCTTACAGATTAATGTTAAATACTGTAAACAAAATGTAGAAATGAAAGGCACATTCTCTCACCTGAAGCTCAAAGGATGGCTTAGTATATGTGTGTCTGCAGGAAAGAAACCCCACCTGGAGTCTCGTAGTAATGCAAAGTGCAAAGAGTAATACATACATGCAGGTGATTTTGTATGGAGCCATTATATTTATAAAAGGGTATAATAATCATTATATTCATCAATAAAACCAAAATGGTGGTAAAAAATAGATACGAATTACTTCATCTGCTCGTTTTATAGACACTGGCACCCTCTCAAAGAAATAAGTTTCCTTACCACATGTGCCGGATGGGCACTGACGTGTGTTTCATGGCCACTAGTGCCCCTCCCCAGTCCAGAAACCAAACATTGTATTCCTCCTCAAAGATCTGCAAACAAACCAAGTACTGCATGAGTGCTCCACTCCACTGGGAAGTGAAGAGTTAGAAGAAGAACAGCAAAAGGCTCCATGCTTTCCTTTGCTGTGCAAAACATACCTGTCTCCAGGAATTGCCGCCATCAGAAGAGATGAACACGCCAACATCCGTGTAGGAAAGTTCAGAGCCAATATTGCCTGCAACACAAGTGTCAGACATTCTTCTGTGGATGAATACACTAATGAAAATGTTAATTAAATTTCTGACATTTAATGCTGGAAAATTAGAAATTTAAGCAGGTTGACACTCTCCTGTTGTCATCACAGAATTCAACTAATGAGATTATTGTGTCAATGTTATTTCAAAAAAGTTGTGGCTCTGGAAGGCAGAGCAACTCAAGAAGGCTGTTTTCATCAGTGCTAAGGATATAGGAAATCCTCTGAAGTCACACTGTCCATCTACCTAATTTTCTTCCCTGACACCAGCAAGAGTCACCAACTGTTTTAGATAAGGCTGTAAGGAAAACCTGATGTGGGCAACCATACAGGTCAGTCTACAGGTTCAAGAGGATAAATCTACTGTTTCAGTTCAAAGGTCTTCTTAGCCCAGTATCTTATCATGAGTGGAAGTCCTCAAGAATTAGATGCTGATTTAAAGGTAGCAGTGTAAGCTTTGTATCACCATGTTTTAAACATCAAAATGCAAACTGAATTTTCAAACAGGGATTTACAGATGGAGGCAAGGAAAGGGAGTAAAAAGGCAAGAAATTTGTTGTTATCATTTTGTTCTTTCTGTGCAAAGCTGTTCCATTATTTCCTTTATTCTCTTCCTCTAGTTTCAGCTGCATGCATTCAAACCTCACAAAATGTAACTCCCAAACAAGTCAAGAGGATTTAGCAGCTGTACAACTAGATAATAAAACATAATTCTTCCATTTGCAGGAATCTAACCTCTGTCCTATACCAAGTGTCCAAGTTTCCAATCATTGCTGGAAATGTCTCACTGTAAATGAAGTGTATGAGCAGCCAACACTTGTGAGAAAAAATTGCAAAGCTTTTCCTTGAATGCATTCAGCAATATGGTGAGATGTTGTGAAACTGGTTAGTGGAAACAGATGTGTAAATTCCCAACAGGTAAGGTTTTTTCATCTACAATGCAGTAAGGCAGAAATTATATTCTGCCTTTTAAAGGTTAATTGTTAGACTGGGAAAGCGTTCATTCCATGCACTGGCAGCTTGAAAAGAACCTAATTTACTAACAATTTAGATCAATGCCTAGATTCTCACTGTCCTGCTGCCTCTATTTGCTTCCTAAAAGGTTAAAAAAAAAAGCTTTTGTAATTACAGCATCATGAGTAGGGCTTGTTCCTAAGCATCCATCTAGCAAGTGCAACCTGCCAGGCGTGATGACTCCACTTGGCTAGGCATGGGGATATCTGGAGGTTTAAACCAAATTATCTCACTTCATTTGGCCTGGATCAGTGAACTGGAAATCACATGGTGTCTCCCTTGTTGAGATATAAATGTCATGAAGGGAACCCATCTCTGGTTCTGCCTTAGTCTGGCAAACACACTAAAGCACAGAAGGACATGAGAATGAAAATGGTTGGAAGGAATAGTGTAAATTCATGCAGACCATATGTTAACATCCCACACTTGCAGGCCACTGCTATGCTGAACAGGACCAAGGAGATAAACTGAGCCTTAGAAAGAACAGCTAAGCTATTTAGACATATTTGAGTGTATGTAAGAGCCACCATTTGAAAAGACAGGACTGCCCCCATGGCTCAGAGTCCAGCTTTCAATAGCACCAGCCATTCAGGAAGCACTTTGTTAGCCCAGCAGCTCCCACAGAGCTGAGGGTGGTTGGTAGCCCCATCCATCCTGAAGATTAATTACAGTGGCTCAGCCACTGTCACCATGAAGTATTGTAGCAGGTTGTCCTTTAAACAATTGCACTATTTTGCAGAACAGCCCACAATACCAATGGCCTCTGCAGTGTTGATTAAACGCTGCTGATCTTGCAGCAGTACAGAGTTAAAAGTAGGTGACATGTACAAGGCAAGCACCCACGAAGTCCAGGCTTCACCTGACAGATTTTGTGACAACTCTGTGCTTGCTACTCAACAGGTGGGACATATTGACACCTCCTACGAGTGTAGCCCTGGGTATTCTTCTCCTCCATGGCACCTGCAGCAAACAGGCAGACATGTCCATCAGTAGTTGTAACAACATGAGAGGACCTAGTAATGCCGCTGGTACCTTGAAGGTGTGGGCTTAGATCTGCAAATGGGTTATTGTAGAGCAACAAATACCTGACATCTTTTTTGAACTTGGGGCCATATGCCTTCTCCTAGCTCACAGAAAATGGGAGTTAACGTGAATTAGTTCAGCACTTGCTGAAACAGAGCTGAAAGGTTTTACACCAGTGGGGAACACCTCATACTCTCAGGCTCCCAGGGAGATATGGGTGAGTGGTGAGAAGCATTTATGTTCTTACCTGTTGCCACCAGCAGCCCAGGAGCTGTCTCTTTGCTGGAAATGCTCCCTGAAGTATACGGATTCTCTGAGAGCTGAAGGCGCAAGTGCAATGAGCAAAAGGGCTGTTGACAGAAAACAAACAAAAGGCAGACGCTTTAATAGTCAGCAAGTTAAATACCAGAGGAACCCTCGGTGACTGCACACAGATGCTCTGAGCCTTCTGAAAATGACCCCTCTGCTCTTAGCACACATAGGTGGTATGGTCCTTTGATGGATAAGCAAGAACTCTGCACTACAAACAAGCACGTCTGTCCTTGTTTTAACAACAATCTGATTTAGAACATCTTTCCCCAGAAACTTTCCTATCCTGACTTGAAATCTATTAAATACATCAAGAAAGATGGACAGAATTTTCCCTTAAAATTTACGAAGCTATAGATAAAGAAATTTACTGAATTCATTTAACACACAGAAGGTCAAGAGAAAAAATACAGGGTATTTTTTATTTATTTTTTATAGTTTTGTTAACCTAGTGACTACAATAAGCAGCTCTGAAGGAGTCAATTGTGCCTTGGAAAAGATTTGCCACTCACCAGCTGGCAAAGTACAGGATCCCCTCTTAGATCAGTGTCTGGTGCCTGTAGCAAACGCCAGTCTCTGCCCTTGTTGTAGGTAATGAAAGTCTTGATCTGGTCATCCACCTTCCTGTTAGCCAGGAATATGCCTTTGATCCCTGCTACCTAGGAAAAAGGGAGAGAGGTGAAAAAAATACATCGGAAGAACAGGCCAAAAGCAATGTCCATCTGAGCACTCTCAGGAGTGCAAGGTCTCTGTAAAAGCAATTAAGGCATCTCAATCAAATCCCAGAGCACCAAACGGCACTAAAGGTATATCTTGATGGTGGTTGAAAAGCTGAAAGGTCTTGTGTGGTTTCTCTCTTTGGAAGATGTCAACCAGCATGGCCATGGAGCAAATCCCTAGGAAACAGCCCATTTTTTGATTACATTGAGCTCTTGCAGATAGGCTGATGATGGGCTTGAAGGTGCAGTCTGCACCAGGTCACACCCTGAGCTCTGTGAGTTTGAGGACGAGGTCTGCCCCACTGCCTCCACAGATTGTCAAAACAGGGGAGACAGAAGATCATATCAGAAGCAGTGTGGGATCCTTTTGTGTACCAGAAAAAAAATCAACACAAAAGATGTGAATCCTGAACATGGTGTGACACTGATGTTTTGCAAACTTGATTTCTTTGCTTTCCTTCCACATCCAAATTATGACAAATCAAGCCAGTTGTTTCAAATGTTTGGACTTTTATCAGCGCAACACATTCCAGCAGAATATGGTCCTGTCAAAACATCCCCAAGAAGATGTCATATTGAGTCTGGTCTCTGTTCCACAGCTGTGAAAGTGAGACAGGAAGAAGAAATTTGCTGCAAATCTGCAACTTCCTGGCAACTGTCAGGATGCAAATTCTTCTACTCTGAAGCCCCTGGAGTGATACTACTCTTTAAATGACTCTGTAAAAATCTATTAGCATTTAACAGTGAAAAGTCAATGATGTACCATTGGGGAGTACACAGGTTTGCCCAGGAATGTGAGACAATGCATGTTAATTTTAGCTGGTTCATCACAGCAAAGAAATATACTTTTCAGAGGCAGGAAAATATATTTAACCAGGTGAAGAAACCCTATAAACCCTGTCTCTCATACTAATCAATGTGTTATTTGTGAATTTTCCCTCATTGACTTAAACTACCTGGATTTTTATAAACAATTTGATTATGTTGTTAAATGAGCATTATTCTGGTTGGAATAAAAAAAAAGTATAGTCCTAATGTCTGCATGCAGCTGCAAGAGCATTTCTCTGTGTAACAGTAGAAATCAGCCTGCAACCATTTCTATTAGTAATACTGATTAGTTGTTTGCTGCTGGCCAAGCACTGAGCCCTGGATCTCAGCAGATCTTCCATCCAACAAGTAATAATTCACCAAAACCAGAACGCTCTGGAGAAACCAGGAACTGGAACTGCTCTGAATACACAGCTGCTGGCCAAGGCTGACAGGCCTGGAAGAATGGGAGATAATTTGGGGTAGAAGTTATCCATCTGTCGTCTCTGGGCAAGTGGCATCTACAAATTTTTGGTTGAAGTTCACAAACTGTTCAATGCTCATCAAGGTGCAGTCCAGATTCCTGCCTGTGAACAGGTGTCTCTAGATGCCCAAGGAGTAAAAAAAGGTATGTTTAGTCTTTCTCTAGATATCCACATTAGGATGAGAAGGATAATGGTTTTCGCTTTTGGAAATGACACTTAGCTAACCAGTCATTCACTTGAACCCAGCCAGTTGTTGCACCTATAGCAGAATAACTACATCTCTTCCCACAAGAGTCAACTCAGCATCAAACCCAGGAAATACCTCAGGGCTGATCTCAAAACAAATGGAAATCCTGAGATGTTGGTAAGAGATTTACACTTGGTTGGACTAGCAGGCTGTTGCTGCTCTTTGTAGGGTGACTTTTACTACATACCTCATAAAGGTCAATGACAATATTCCCCTCCAGTCCTCGGCTGCTTTTCACATTTTCCAAGGCCAGGGTGAAGTAGACCCCTCGGGTGTCAGAGATGTACAGGTTATAGGTATCGTTCTGGTTCCACTCTTGAACAGCTGCAAAGACCTGGTTCTCATCTGTGCTGATAATATGCATGTCCTGTTAAAAGAAGACAAAAGGCCTGTTACTGAGGATCTCTGTATTTCTTTGCCCTTTGGGACATGTAGTAATTACCATGAATTATGAAAGAATGGAGATGGAGCATGAATTATAGGTATGTTTAACAACTTTCTGTTAGAGGAAACCAATAAATTACCAGCATTGTGACTTTTCTGCATTTCACTTTTTAAATAATCACCAGCTGGACGAAGGGTTTTTGCTTTCTTCATTTTTGCTACCTTCAAGGAATTTCATTCAGTTTCATTTCTTATTTATAAATTTGAAAGTCAGTTTTATTACTCATGGAAGATTCACAGCCTTGGAGCCTGGAGTCTTCATAGTCACTAAGCATCATATGGCACCAGGCTAAAAGCAGTGATAATTTTCATTCACATGCTGAAATAATGGGCTTGTGCTTCCAACTGGCAAGGGATAGTTTCAAAAAACCTTGGAGTTCACATTTATTTGAAGGTGAGGTATAGGTAGACTATCAGTTTGAGCCACTGCTGATAGTGATTTTTAATAACACACTCTCCTATTGAGAGTTTATCTGAGATCAATTATCCCACAATATATGGGCTATCAAATAATCCACCCACTAATCTTCATTGGATTTCTGCTGCTGACCAAGATACAAAATGTCTGACAAGGGTTTCCTCATTTAGTTTTAATATCAAAGAGATTTGACAGTGCATTTTCTCAATATTATTTAAAAACAGGTTCATGGAAATTACTTTCAAGGTGGTGATGAGTATTGAAGCACTTCATCCTTTCTACCATTGTTGAACAAACTGACTCAGGTTCAGCTAGAGGCAAAATGACTGTGGTTATCTGAGACTTCATTTATCCATTTGTATCTATTTAAACTTTCTATAGAGTGCCAACAGGCCTTGATAAATTCCTTGCACTGTTTCTGCATCAAGAAATCATAATTCTGGAAGTCTCCCAAAGGATGGAGTGACCTGATTTCAGGAAAAAATATCTGGAGGAAGATCAGCTCAATATCCTCATCCTGCCTAGGAGGCATCTTAATCTTTTGTGTGAGGTATCTAGATGAGAAGTTGGGATTGATTAAATGGGGTTATTTCTAATAGACCTAACATATCCTATCGCCATGAGATGGGGAGAAAAATTATTTGAGGGCCTAATTCTATCCCAGTGAGTACAATCAGTGGGAGATTTGCCACTTCCCTCAATGAAGGAAGACTAAATCAGGAAGTTTGTTCTTGCCCAGTAGCTGTAACTCCTTAAAGATTAAGGAGGCATTATACCAATTCCAACCGTGTGAAAATAAAGCAAAATGCCCAATGACTTCAATCTGTTTATACCAGTTGCAGTGGAAATATTGCATTACCCTGGTGCCAACCTCACATACGTACAACTCCAGCAGAGTTCATTAATCTGCACATGACAGATAGTTATTACTGCACAGCAAAAATATTCTAGTGACTAAGGGCAGCATAAACAAGCCTCCTTTACATGGCTCAAAGACTTTTCCATGACACCTACTCTTAAAATACTTTTGATTTTTAAATTACAAAAGTACCTCTGATTTTATAGCATGCACCAATTTTATATCAGGGCCACCAACAAATCTGTAATATAACAGGCCATTTTCCTAGTCCTGGTGGCAACAATATTTTTGATACAAAGATACCATTTTCCTTCTTAGCCACCTCAGGAACTGCTGGCTCACGTTCAGCTGCTGTCAACCAACACTTCCAGATGCTTTTCCACTGAGCCACTTTCCAGCCACTCTGTCCCCAGCCTGTAGCACTGTGTGGGGCTGTTGTGAACCAAGTGAAGGACCTGGCACTTCACCTTATGGAACCTCACATCTGGCTTCCCAAGATAGTACATGTCTGTGCTCACAAATGATGGACTCACCTTAGGGAGGGAATATTTAGGTAATTTAATCTGTGCAAAAGGCTCCCGTCTGTATGACACATAGTAAGTTGCTCTTCCACCAGTTGTCACCTACGGAAACATCAAAGAAAGTGAGTGATGACCCTTCTGAGACACCCTGTGATCACACCTCTAAAAGTGCTTGACAAACTTTCCTTCGGTTATCTTTTCTATGACAGGCACAGCTGTCCCTAAAGGCATCTGGGTAACTCCAAAGAAATCACAAACTTGAGAGGGATGGAGAATTATTTATTTAAGCTGTGCTATTGAACTTTCCATTTTGTCTTTTATGATTCAAATCCAGTGTGATTTTAACATCTCAGGAAAAAAGTGCTGAGTGGGAGGAAGAGGATCTGGTGTCATCACACGGTCCAGCTCAATTACCTTGGGCAAGTAATTTAAAGTCTCTGTGCTTCTGTTCTTCCCCTGTAAGTAGGAGATAATCCCTGTTTTCTCTGCTGCTTTTTAGCCTTGTCTGCACTGTAAGTCCCTTGAGGCCAGGATTGTCTTCCAACAACCTTTTACAGTGACTAACAGCAGAGATCCACACTAGCACCATTTAATGCTAACTGGAAATGTGCTCTTGGAAAGCTGGAGCTAAGCTCTTAGATGCCCTTTGTCACTATGAAACTAGTTTCTCTGAAATTATACTCTCTGAGAATGGATGTGCGTGGGGGGAACTGATAGACATCCAAATCTGCACTTTTATGGACTGAATGAACTAAGCCTATGCAGAAATGCCATGCATCAATGAAATCTAGCAAAGATAATTTGTAAAATATGGGATCTAAAACCTGTCAAGAGTCACTTACTCTTGCTGTAGGTGTTCTTTTTGGCACCATCTCAGACCTGGCTAAAACAAGGCTTACATCAGTGAATTTCCTACATTCTGCTTGTTTGACAGTCTTGCAGGTCTTAAGATAAAATAATGCACAAAGCACTTGTCTATTGTATGGAATATCACTTGTTGGCTTCTTAAGTTTCCAATAAAGCTAAGAAAAAGGTCCTAGATTCTCTCCTAGATATACTTCCTTTATCTGACAGTGATATTTGAGAATGAGCTTACATAGAGTATTGCTACAGCATCAATTGTATTCTCAGCAATGATATCACCTCTAGATAAGTGGCTTCCCTGGAGAAACTGTCATTCGAAGGACACACTGTTATTGGTCATGAAATTTGATACCTAATCAGCTCAAGGCTTTTCCATTGACAGTTTGAAAAACTGGAAAGAAAGGAAAGTTTAGTAGGACCAGCTTCTATACTAAGACTTCCTCTTCAGATTTTTTCCCATTTTTACTTGCAATGTCATCATAACTGTATTTAGCAACCTCAAGAGAAAAAAAAAAGAAAAGAACCCAGATACTATTATAGCACATATGGCATAAGGGCATAAGAATGACCTATATCACAGCAAATAAACTCTATACAGATAACATTTAGCTAAAGCCAAAATAAACACAAACATGAAAATCTAAAGCAACTTGTCTACGGACCCACAACAAGTCAGCAGAAGAGACAGAGAGAAAACAGCAGTCACTGGACTCTCACTTCTTGGAAAGTGCACTGTGGACTGGCACAGCAGTGAGCATTTCAGAGTCCTGCTCTGAGCTGTGAGGATCACAGAATCACACAATGGTATGGGTTGGGACCTCAAAGATCATCCAGTTCTTCCCTGTATCTAATCTAATTCTACCCTCTTTCAGTTCAAAGCCATTCCTCCTTGTCCTGACACTCCATGCCCTTGTCCAAAGTCCCTCTCCAGCTCTCTTATAGCCACTTTAGGTACTGGAGGGTGCCCTAATGTCTCCCTGCAGCCTTCTCTTCTCCAGGCTGAATAAGGTCAGTGAGTGCTACTTCTGAAAGATGTATTTCCCACCTAACACTTCCACATCAAAACAGATTGCGCAGTTGGTTCATACTGAGTCCAGCTCAAAGGTAAAAATTCATGTTTGCAGTAATTTTATCTCTCTCAGCTCTACAAGCATTGCTCAAATGATCCCACACTTCTAGGTCACATTGTCTAAATAGCACAGGGAATATTTAAATATCCTCTCTTCTAATATTTATTGCCTCCATTGGAAAACCCAAATTCTCAATTCTCACATGAACTGAATATGTCCAGTGACTACTTGAGAAGGACCCTGCGTTCAATATCCACTTCTGATGAGCTGAGACAAGATTTTCAACTTGTAAATGAGGACATGAATATTTACATACTTTGTAAATGCTGTGATGACCAATTAAAATTGGGAGCAGTCCAACAATCTTCAGTTAATCCAGTGAACACAGAGTGGCAAAAATATCAAGGGGTGATCAAATTCCACTTTCTGTGACACAACAGGATCTACAACTCTGCCACACTCAAAAGATTTTAGACCTTTTTTTTTTTTACTTTATCCTACTGAAAACTGGTACCTGAAGGGGGTTTGTTTGTATTTATTGTTTGTTTGTCTGGTTTTTAAATGCAGAAAGTTAGGATTTAAACACTGTTAAAGTTCAGTATGCAATAGTTAAACTACCTTTCAGACTTCCACCTGGACTAGGTCACCTTGACTAGGGTTTAGAAATAGAAATCCTGAGGTTTGTGGTCTTCCTGAGCCAGTTAATATGAAGCCACCCACAATTCTGTTGGCAGGAGTTGTGTAAGCTTTTCCCAGCCAGGATCTCATCTTTGCATGATTTACATGCACAGTTATAACAGTTCCAAAAAAATGATCAAGCCTCCAATAAAGTTTTGGCAAGCACCATGGTACAGAATGAATTTTGGAAGGCCCAACTTAATTTATTTTGATGAACTTTTTCTTTTCCTATGAGCAAATGCTCCAACACTGTAAATCCCAGAGATTATGGCAGTGTTTTGCCCTCCAATGCCTCCTTTCAGTTCACATTTGATGAATGTCACCCAGTTATTTGCTGTGAGCTCATCTGTCATGCTCAGTACAGAATTAGCTGGGTTTGTCTTTTTCTTCCTCCATTGCTAATGACTGGATCATTAATCTGTTTTTCTGGATTTCTACTTTATGTGTTTAATTGGGCTTCTGGCCAGTGGAAATGATTCCTACGGACAAATGTGTTTGTCATTAAACACATTTGTCTTTCCTAACCTGTGTTCTTTCCTCCTCCCTCCACTCATGAGCTACTACTACTTTTCTTTAATATTTCCACATTCAGGACAAAAGTCTCATCTAACTTATATCAGCTGGCACTTAAGAAGAGAAACATGAGAAATTTCTCTTTGAAAGCCATGAAAGTCTGGATATGTTGGCTCACTCCCCCTCCTGACCTGTAATGAGACAGAGTGCATCAAACATAGAAGAAAACAAATATGTTCACACAACTGCAGAAAATTACATAAAATTTGTCATGAAAGCTATTTATCTCCATAGTTTCTGTGACATGTCTAGGAACACACAAAGCCATTTCTCTTGTTAATGATTGAAAATGATCATTTAAGAGCAAGCTTTGTGGCTTTGCTTCCTTTTTTTTTTTTGACTGAAGTTCATCTTAGGCAAAAACACCTGTGTTGTCTAAATGGGTTTGGAAGGCAAGCAGAATGAGTTAAGAGGTCCCAGACTGTAAAGAAGCCCTAGATGATGTGAGGAACTGTAGATAACAGTGTATCAGGCTTCTTCATCATCTTCCTGGCTGGCTGATGCTGGGACTCATAATTTCCAATGTAAGGCAGATATTGATGGAACAAACATGAAATTAGTAAATCTCAGAAATGCTCCTGGGCTAAGGAGGACACCATCTGCCTCCTGCTGCTCAAAGAACTTGCAGGAAAGTGAGCAAAAAGCTCACAGAACCAAATTTTATGCTTCTTGTTGATAGTAAGTTCTTAATAGTATATGGTTGATGTTATTTTCTATAAACACCTCATTTGTTTTCCAAGGTAATTCCTCTGCTTGTAGAGTTCCCCTCCTTTCCGGTAGCATCAAATGAGCTGGTAGGAGTCCAAAGTTCAGAAATACTCCATCAGTGTTGTAGCAGCATCCTGGATCTGTGTTCTCCAACTCCCTGGCATCCCTCCTCTCTGCTTTAACTTTAGGTTCCCTTTCTCCTTCTTGTGAGCATAAAATCCCCCAAATCAAATTGTGAACTAAAGCACAAGTTCAGCAGGCAGGCTCCTCCTCTGACACCCTCACCAAGGGATTTTGGGATTCTTCAGAGACAGCCCTGCCTAGGCCTTGCACAGGTTTGTGAGTGTGAGGATTGAAAAGCTGTGCCTCCCATTCCAAGTCTAACCACAATTCCAGTCACAAGAGGTTCAGACAATGAGGAAGAACATGAGCCTAGTGTAATGTTCCTTCTTCTTGATTACCCACCATTACCAGGAAAAGCAATCTTCCAGATATTTTGGTGTAGCAAGGTTCTCCACTGCCCCAGCATAAATCCCATCATGATAGGTACCATCCAGTCTGAATTATCTCCCCGTGGTTTTCATTAATATTATGCCTTCTGCACAGTCATTGAACAATATGCAATTACCTGAGTGCACTGTGGAGTTTCTGTGCATGAAGCACCCTCAAGTTGCCTGGTAAACTCAGCAGGCTTGGAAAACATGACACTCTTTAGAGCATCACACCCATCAGAGAAAATTTGCTATGACAAAGGAGCATTTATTATACTGGCCCAGTCCCTGTTTAGTTCCCTTTCCCCTCAGAGCAAAGATGACACAGCTGAAGGACAGAGTAATCTTGAGTGAAAGTATTGCATTTGTTTTAAAAGCAAATCCTGCAGAAAATGTGCAGTTACACCAAAACACAAGCCACATCAGAGCTGCAGGTGCACATTGCCCACACAGAAATCAACTTATGAGAAGAGCATAATTGTACACAGTAAATCTCCTTTTGATTCCAGAGGAAACATATGAGTTTGTCAAGGCAATACTTTACATCTTCAGCTGATCAATCAGACAACATGAGGGGAGGGGGGAGGAGAGAGTGATAAAAGAAAGCACAGCACAAAAAGCCCTAGAAAGAAAATCAATAAAAAATAAATAAAGGAAAATGTTTTTTGGTTTTTTGTTTTTGTTTTTTTCAATCAAGAGACGTTTAGGCTCAAGTTCCAAATGTGATATTTGGCACAGAAAAGACTAAACTGTGCTGGAAATGGATGAAAAGCACCCAGCAGTGAATAGGAAAGTAGCTAACTACTTACTGTCTGTCTTGCTTTAAGAAGAGCTTTTAACTAGCACGTGGGATGCACTTTCTTTCATCTGTATGGATTAATTTCTCCAACTGGAGTGCTGTCCAGCATTTTAAATAGGAGTGAGAGGAGATCAGCTGTAGCAGGCATTATTCACCAGTGAAACAGGTGTAATCATGTTCATCATTTAAACGTCTTCATCCTATTAGTTTCATAATAAGCTTTTAATGATTCCTTCAATAAAAGACTCAAAGACCAGCCCCTACAAGCTGGAGAGTGCTCCATTGTCCCGCCAAACCGTTTTCTCTACCATCGATTGCAAAGATAAAAATCAATCATAGCTAAGCAGGGTGAAGTTAAAAATAAATTGCATGGATTGATTTCTGTTAAGACCTTTGGCTCCTAGTTAATGGAGGAAAAAATGGAGGAAAGAAATTTATATTTGAACGTGGTGTATTTAGTTTCTGTGAAAATAAAGAGAGGGCTCTATACTGGGAAATGAACATTTAATTTCTCCCCTCTATTCTGTTTCACTGCTGAGAAGTCTCACATTAGCAAAAAAAAAAAANAGTTATTTAAGTTTCTAAATTGATAACTTGATAACTGAGGTCAGGAATCCCTATGAATTAGCATAAACTCAGCTGTGGCTGCTGCATGAAGTCTATTCACCTGATAAATGACTTCAATTCAGCAAATATGCTCATTTAGCCTATTCTTAAATACTCAATAAACTTGAAACATACACTCACGTCCTACTAAATGCAAGCACTTTCAAGTGTTCCTAAACAAGCATAGTTATAACCAGTAATAATATTAAACTAATTCTCTGAGCTGGGCTTAGATATATGTAGCTTCTAGAATCAGGAAATTTTTTCCCCCTCTATAACACCTCAAAGAGAAACCTCCACCCCTCCCCAACCTGAATTCTAACATTATAAATAATAAGTATTTTTCTTTCTATTGAGGCTAAGAAAAAAAGGTTATTATAAATATATCCACCCTGATAAAACCAGAATTTGATTCAGATAAGAACAAAGTCTATAAATGCCATTTTGGATCAAATTACTTCAGCTGAAATTTTTGGCACATTGATGAGACACCAGGCATCCAAAGAAAGAGATATTATCCTTAGGTTTTGTAAGAAGCTATCAGTGATTGTGGATGAACACTGACATCTGCATATGTTTTAAGGAAAGTTTTCTGATGCAAAAGAAGACTGAAATGGTTCAACAGATTTTGGCAGAAGTGTTTGCTCTCTAAGCCAGAGGAGTTATTCAGATGTGCGCTGTAAGACTCCCACTTAGCCGCACCACACAACAACAACCTTTGGAGAAATTCTGGGTTTGCTCCCTCTCACTCATGCCAGGGAGCAGGCTGAGATGCTGCCCTGCTGTGCAACTCCCTGAATGAGGCAGAAGTCTTCCAAGTTCAAAATTGCTTCAGAAGGTGAAGAAGAGCCAGATAAAAGATCAGTATCACAGAAGAGCATTTTCACTTAAACCTTTCACTTTCCATATGGAATTCCTACAAGACCTGCAACTGCTTCTACACTGCTGCATGTGCAAGATGTGAGTAACCACCATCCCTTGCTCCTAAATGGCAACACCACAGACCCCACCACACTCAGGAGGATTATAAGCCACAGCCAAGACCCTGTCTCTCTTCCCAGTTGCCCTCACACACTTTTCTTCCTTCATCACATCAACCTCAAAACACAGGGCCACCAAGAGCACAACTTAGCTTTTTGAACATGGGATCATCATATGTCCCATGACAACCTGAAGGAATATGGACTCAGGAGAAAGATGTGCAATTCCCAGGGTTCCCAGAAGACAGAATCACAAATGAAATGGCATAGAAAGAAGACAAGAAAGCTTCCCAGAAGGAGAAGTAGAAACAGAGGTCAATGAGAGACAGGACACTTGAGTTTCAGCCTGCAGCTGAACACCTTGATAAATCATGCCATGGGATGGAAAGGGGAAGTGGTACCCATGTTTCCACTCTTTAAAGCAATAAGGTACTGCCTCTCAGCATGCCTCTCTGATTAGTGGTGCAAAGCACTTCCCTTTTAAAGTGGAAATGCACCTGGATCTGAAGCAAAATGCTAGTCCTTTTCAATCAAACTTTGCTGGGATCATTCCTTGTCCTTATGAGAGCACCAGTCAAAGACAGATCTGAGAGGGTTCATCTCCAAAGACATTTGTTTGGCCTGTATCACCCCCAAACCAGCTATAGCTGCTAAGTCTGAGGAGTCTTCTATACCCAGTGTCGTTGTCACTGCTATGGAAAGTGCTGAATGTCTGAGCTACAATTCAGATCAACTTCAGCTCCTCTCTACTGGGATAGCAGAGTCTGCAGCATCCTGGAGAAAAATAAAGACATAAAAAACAACCAAGACAGGTATTGATCACCCATCCACACACCTCTGCACTGACTTACAGCCAGCTCAAATCAGAAAGGCCAAAGTAACCCTGAGGGTCTCCAAGTGCTGACAGAGACAGAAGGGTAAGGGAGGAATGGGGACAGTGATAACAGCATGCCAGACTAGACTGGTACAATCTCTGGGGGGAAAACCACATGCAGAATGGTCTACACAGCACAACAAGATTAATAGGGGGCTGGAAACATATTTATGAGACCTAGAGCTACAGCTGGGGAAAAAAGAGGAGAAACAATTTTGAGAGACCAAATCCTTCCTCAAGTCCCTTAGCATCTTGTGAATATGCCCAAAATCTTGTCTGTTCCTTTTCTAATTCTGTCAGTTCCACCTCATAAAAAATGCTGTCTGCCTGTAAATTTTGTCCCACTGACATCCTTAGGTCACCAGCACTATAACAGTAGCGGTGCCAGCAGTTGTCATGTCACACATTCTGAAGAGTTCCATCATCAGTAACAAGTATTCACTGGAGCACAGCTATGTAATTGAATACCACAGACACGGACATTAAATGGGAAAGTTGATCATCAAATTAGTTCCTTTTTGCTATAGTATGTAAGTCCAGACATATTCTGGACTTACAAATCTCACAAAGTTTTCTCACAAATAAATGACCTGTTTTGCAAGTTGTATGAATTTTAATTGTCAGTCATGAAAGAAGATTATGATATTGCCTCCTGGTTACACCAGAGCAATACTGTGAACTGAATGAAAATTTATACATGCAAGAGAGGGTAAGATTTTTCTCTTAATGTATCAATTTATGCAGAATTATCCAATCCAATTGTAGTTGCATGCTAGACATCCTTAAATAACTATTGATCAATCAAATAGAAAGTCAGTAAATAAATTCAGAGTTATCACCTACTGTTTTATTCATAATATTTCTTCCTACTCTCTCTCAGTAGCTATTTCTTTCTTCCCTCCACATTACCTTTTACATCTTTCCTCATGGGCTATGTTATTTATATCTTTTACTTGGTAACCAGTGTCAGTCTTTTCAAACTCTCTACAACAGATAAAATTTTCAACCATAAGATCATTCTCATTTTCTTTCTTTGTACTGTAATTCTGAAAGATCTTTTCAGAAGTGCTGCACAACAGGAATCATTGATTTACAATGGCATTATAATATCTTCTGTGTTCTTCTTACCCCTATCCATTATGGATCATAGTATCACATTTGCTTTGAGTGCAAGTTAATGCTCCCCAGGAATCTTACAGTACAGGCCTGTTCATCAACCTGGTTAGAATGGATATTCACTAGTAAATAACTGTATGCAGATAATCCAAGACACTTATATCAATATCTAGAATTCATCTTCCCTAATTTTAGCTATCAAAAATTTGGGGGTTTTCACTAAGCTCCACTTAGGTTCCTTCTAATATTAATGAGAAAGGCATACTCAGAGACCTATCTCATGTTGAAATAGGTGAAATAAGGTGAAATTGCCCCTGAAGGTTTTGATCTCTCTAACTTTAGAGGAACACTGCCTACAGATTTAGACTAAAAATCTACTGATTTAATTACAAAAGTTAAAAGAAACAAGTTCCTGTCTCTACTCCAGGACATTAATTCTGATTGGTTTCAGAACAGACATATCAGAACTCATGCACCAATCCTTTATGCAGCTATTAAACCTCACCAGGTTCTTAACATTTAATTTGATATTTATTTATTCATCTCTGCCTAATATTTAAAATTCTAAAGACCTGGCTCCTACACTTCTGTCCAAGACTATCCAGACTGAACAATACACGTGAGACATTGCAAGCAGTCAATCTGACACATCCCATAATAGGCAGCACCACCACACAGATTGTGAGACTAATACATCCAGGACATATCAGCACTCCTACATATGTACCAAGCAAACACTCTGCATAGTCCATTGACCATGTCCTGGACATGGTGGATTTACCACACCTTCAGCTCAGGGTGTGCTGGGAATCTGAAGTGCCTGAGTGTCACTCGAGCTCTGAAAGGACTCAACCCCTGCCCAGCATCTGCAGCCACTTACAACAGGCTGCTGGACAGACAGAAACCCTACCAGTGTGATACAGAACACAGGGAAAGGGATAGACAGCCTGGGAATGGAGAGTCTCCTGCCCAAAGCAGCAGCAATGCTCTGTGTGTATATTTAACAGCTTTTTTAAGTGTGGGGATGTGATTTTCAATTCAAACACCCATTAAGCTATAATAAAACCTTGCTAAGAATACTCAAGGCATTTAAGTATTGCACATGCAAGTGTTTTTATACACACACACACACACATTTTTTAACTTGAAGCTTTTTAACGCGATGCTTTTAGCCTGAGCTGCTCACTGCTGACTTGAGGCACAGGAACTCACACACCAGGCCCACGTCCTCACTGTGAGATCAAGATTCTAAACAGTGTTCTTGTTTTAACACAGATGAGAGCTGTGGAGTGAGAAATGTCTGTAAGGCCTCGTGCTTGAAGAATTGGATGTTTCACAACACCCTTAGCCACAGACATAAACCACCACATTGAGAGTTTCTCTTAATACTCCTTGGAGAGCAGAGCATTTATCGATTGGAAAGCCATTGCTTTTAGTCAAATTATGACTTACTAAGTTGCAAAAACTGAATTCACAGTGTTTTCTAGCAGTGGATCTCCACTGAGGCCAAAGGAAGCAGCAGCAGGCTGAGTTTCATGGGGGATTGAGGGGAGCTGTGGCTCCCATTGCAGTAGGTCATCTCCAGAGCAGAAGACTCCTCTACTTTCAGAAGAAGTCTGCCAGTGTTGCTCAAATGCATGCAGTTTTCATACTGCAGTCCTCCCAGGTCATAGAGATTCAGTCCTCCACCTAATCCCAGCACAGACTTATCAGTCTTCCCTTCTGTAAGAAAGTCTGACAATAAATGCAGCAAAACTTTCTCATAATTTGGATACAGTCAAGAAAAATGCTCACTCAAGGAAATAAAATAGGAGCTTAATGTAACACAGTCTTATTGAAAAAGGGAAGTATGTGTCTTTTTTGGACCACCTGAATCCAATCTTCATATAATTTGTTCCCTCTGCTTCAGCACTGGAGACAAGCAGTTAACATCACCATGTCTGTAATCTCTGCGTCGCCTGAGCTTCCCACAATCTGGAATTACCGCAGCCTGGCTCTCAGTTTTCAACCAAATGATACATCTTCAGGAAGTGTTCTTCCAGACTGTACTATTCATTCTCAGGCTTCCACAGACACAAAATTTAGAGAGATGGCCCTGTTCCATCCAGCCCATGTATTCTCAAAAAATTTCAAAAACACGTAGTTTCTCATTGGATTTCTGACACTTTCTCCTCGTCTCCAAAATCATCACCAATTGACAAATTTACAGTCATCTTTCACTTTGAAGTTGCCCTGTAACATCTTTTATCAATTTTTCTGCTATTTTACCTCTTACTACAAATTTTTGGTTCACTCTATTAGCATTACTTGTCTGTCAAATCAGCATAAACCTTCCCAGTTGTTAAAATAATCATTCACACCTTTCCTTTGTTCTTCTCTGTTCTCCCCAGTTCATTGTAGTTCCTGTGTATTTTACAATTAGCCACACAAATAGCAAGTTGTGAAATCCATGGACCCTTAATGAACAAACTTTAAAAATAGATATAAGATTCAAGACAAGTGGTGAGCAGAGAGATCAAGTGCTCAATCCCAGACTGCAGAGCCAATGGGATGGACTCCTAGCTCCTCAGATCTTAGAATATGCCTCCTCCCTTGCACAGAAAAAAAACCTTGTGCAGGCAGAATCCATGTCCCATTTGTATGAAGCCCACGTACCTGGATGAAGATGTATTCATCCTGAACAACAAGGGAGCTGACGTCGATGGAGCGCGAAAAGGGCCCACTCCTCTTGGTCTCGGAGCACTCCTGGATCCGACAGGTCAAATAGTGGGTGTCTGCAAGGGGAGACCATGGACACGTCAGAAATGCCCAGCTAGGAGCCACTTGTCTGTAAACACCACCAGCAGCTCAAAAGAAGGTGTTATTCCCAACTAGGGAGATGTTAGTCCATCATCTGCCTCCAGCCTCTGACACTGTAACTGCTCTCTGAAGTTAGGAATTCACCCCACTTTGACATTCAACATCTGCCATTCCCTTCCCTATTGTGCAGACATCTCTCAGGAGACTGAAGTTCAAACCATAAATGGAAGGTACAACCATAAATGCATCAGAAAGCTGTTGATGAGACCACATAGAGCAGAAGCCACCCAGATTGAATTCACCAATTCCTATACCCTTCTGGAAATCATACCCCTGTCTTCCCTCTGAAACATCCTAGCATTGTTTACTGGTTTTAATTGTGGTAGTAAAACACAAAAATAATTTTTTAATAGGTCCAAATCAACACTATTAAGTTGAACTCTTTTTTCTGTGAAAATCACAAAGATCTCCAAAAATTAAGTCTTTATAGCAAACACAGGCTAGGAATGAAAATACCATGGCCATGAAATAGCATGAGTAGCTGCAGATTCCTAACAGTAGTTATATGCACTGCAGGAGGCATCAAGTGCTTCTGCCTAGAGAGAAGATGGCCATCACACTTATGGGCTCTTGGCAGGCCTTAGCATTGCTTGAGAGGAGGAACAGGACTGGGAGAAGATCATGAAGACAACAGAAGGAAAAGGGAGATATACAGAAAGTTAGAATAAGAAGAGATGTGCTCACCTCCAGCAAGTTGAGAGGGGTTATAGGGGATTAACCATTATTTCACTCAGGCTAAGAAAAGGCCTTATGAAACAGAACAATGAAGAAACTGTGTTTCTGAATGTGTGTAATCTAAATATGCCATCTCTGCTTTTCAACTGCTCTTCTGAAAACTGCAAATTAGGGAGAAAATGAAAATACTACTAAGATGACAGCTGGAGTGATAAAAGGGTCATATTTTATACACTGTGGCATTTTACAGGCTCCCTAGATTCAAATGCTTCTTTGCTTTTCTACAAAAGGTGACAACAGACAATTCAATGAAGTAAACAGCAAGTTTATAAGGGCTGGGGTGAGCCTGGCGCAATGATTTTAGTTCACAACAGAACATTCTGACATGGACCTTGTCAAACTGAGCCCAAAATCATAAAAGAGAAGTTTAAAAAGACAGTCACTACCCCAGCAAAGCTGCTTACAGGATTCTCCATCACAAAAGAACTGTCTTGTCCTTGGTCTGTGTCCTTCCAGTGACAGCAAAATGTGGGGCAGTGGAAAGCGCAGGGGGCACGATTGAAATCCTCTGAGATTCAGCCAACTGCCTTCCCAGATTCTAAAAGATTCAAAGACTGATAGTTTCCTCTTTTAAAGTCTTGTCCCAGCAACACTCTTAAAAATGCAAAAAGAATGCAAGTCAGGGGCATTAATAATTAGACTAATAATTTCTAAAATATTTTGTCTAAAAAAGTCACAACTACAGCCAAGTTTTAATCTAATAAAGGTCCATGCCCAACCACTCAGTGACTGAAGGTCCCTGTTTAAAGGCTGCAGACCTGGTTCTGGGTTGATGCACCAGGGATTCCAGGTTAATAAGGGCTGAGTCAGAGCAGTCACACAGGTCTGGTGCAGTAATGAAATCATAGTCCCACTGAGGATGCTAAAGCAGCAGAAAATGTTGCTGGTGCCAGCCCAGAGTACTGGGCAGCAATTAAAGCGTATGGTGAAAACCACCTGACCTAGAGACAGTGCCAATAGCCAGAGTATCAGAGCTGTGCTTGTTCCCAGCATAAAATTCCAGCAGCTGCAGCAGAGGGGTCAGACTTTCAACTGGCATAAATTAAAGATCTTCATCAACTGGCCCACACACTTGGCCCAGAGCTGCTATTTAGCTCCTCAGTGTGGAACCTAAGGCAACCTTGCAGTGGATAAAAGCAACTGCTCAGAAAACAAGAGGGTCTTATGTGCTGCCATGCTATCCAAAGAGATCAACAGCAGTGACTTGCTTTTTGAGGTAGCTCTAAAATTATGCAGAACAAGGAGGAGAGGTCAGGAGTTGTATTTTTAGAACCTCATTCCCTCCAGTATGTTCTCCCACATAGTAGCCTGGATATTCTTATCCTTCCAAAAATGGGATAATTTGCTGCTGCTGAGTGACAGAATGGGAAGAGGAATAAAAACGTGTCACAAATAAATGCAGATAAATCACAAGTGTTGACATGACAACGAGCTTCCTGCCTATTGGGAAATATGTCATTTTGAGTGTGTTACACCAGCAATCAAATATACTCAAAGAATGGCACCTGATTAATATTCACAAGGAGATGGTGGTGGAGAAGGGGGGTAGCTTACTACCCATTTTCCATTAAGTCTCTTGTTTTATTTACTTTCATTTATTTTACAATACAAGCCTACTAAAAAAAACCAAACAAACACAGACACAAAATATCTTTAAACCTGTCTGCTTTAGGATACTAGATGAAGTTAAGTCTTGCTTTTTCCTGCTTCCCCAAAGAAAATAAGAAATAATTACCTTTAAAATATATTAAAAAATCAGGTAAAAATATAGCGGCACCCAGTTCAGTTCCCATTTGTGTACAACTCAAAGCGAGAAACAACCTCAAGTCCCTGCTCAAGCTTCTTAAAGGGTGCCATTCACAGGGCACATCTTCTCACACAGAAAGTACAGGGTCTCTCAACAAAAGTCTCCGTTTAGAGAGAAGAGGCCATCCTAACTTCCAAATTATTATCTCCTTCTCCTCCAGAATGAGGTAATTTTCTACCCCCTCTTTTGGACAGCCACAAGGTAGAAGCACATTCACCCAGAGGGGCAGTGACATGAGTCTCATGTCTGATAGACTCAAAATCTATCATGTCTCATGAGGCATGAGACCTGCCTCCAAAGCCTTGCTTACCTTTCACTGGGAGGTGTATTGCCTAGGGGAGGTTGTTTCTATCTGGGCACTACTTCCAATTTATGTATTGTCCTATACAACACCAGAATTAAAGGGTCTGGGTGTGTTGGTTTTCAGGATTCTTTCAGCTGGTTGGATTTTTTGTTACTTTTGGGATTTTTATAATGTTCCACTGCAAAAGGAGTTGAGAAGAGCTCCCTACTTCCCAGGCAGCATTAAAAAACTCTTCATGCTTATAAGCAACTCCAGCCACTTTCTCAGCTCATCTGTGAATGTGGCAATAGCCAATATGACATCAAGCAGCCTGGAGGGCTTGCTGCAGCTCAAATCCCAGGATCCATGCCTCCACACAAACCCTTCCCACCTCGCTCAGGATTAGGGAATGGCTCTCACAGATGTACAGCCATTTTCCAGTTGAGGAGCTTGAACCGCCTCCTCATTGCTATTTAACACAGTCTTCCATCTTGAGATTCTAGAGTGCATTTTTACCCTTTTTGAAGTGACAAAACGGAAGCAATTTCTTGAAATTGGAAGGGACAAACTAGTGAAATAAGCCAAGCTACCAAGTCTCATCTTTTCCTGCCAGCCATGCCAGCTTTGGCAGGAAGCAGGAGCACAAGAGGCTCTCTCCCCAAAGATGTGGGTCCCTGAAGGGAGGCAGTGAAACAGCCAAAGCTATTGTGGCACTGTGCTGGAGGCTGCAAAGGGCCAACCTGTGTGCAGGTGACTGTGAGTTAGAGAGACACAGGACAGCAAGTCCTGCTCCTTCCTGGCAGCATTAATACGGCAGCTGAAAGCAGAGATGTCTGGCCAGCATGGCTGACAGGGAAAAGGGCAGTTGATAGAGACAAGTTGCACTGGTAGATTGGCTCAGCTTAAATCAGGTCCTGGTGTCATGCAAGATTTAAAATCATAACATTGTGAAGGTTTCCATGGGAGGGAGAAAAAACTCACTGGCCTCAATAATTTTTCCCCCAAAGAAAAAGACGTGTAGACTCTCCAAGAATTAGTTACCCTGTTTTATCTTTCTGGTTAGCTTTCTCCCCCCTCTTTTTCCTATAATTCAGATCCTGTTTATTGCACTGTATCTGTGAGTGGGGTGAAGATTAGCTCACCGAACATCAGAAAGTTCAATATATCCTGCCCAGGAATGCTGGTGGGTGCTTGTGTCAGTGTGATCAGAATGGTTCCTTTGCATCCAGCCCTGTCCTTGCTGCTGCCTATTACACCCTGGCAGAAGGCACAATGCCCAAGGCTCCTACATGTTTTTACAAGTTAAAAATGCAAGCCTCGATTATTATTCTGCTACAATGACTCTGCCAAGATGTTGAAAAAATATGAAAAACTTCATCTGCTACAAAAGATGGGAACAGCTTGAGATAAGATAGGCACTGGAATTATCAGCATCTTGCAGTATTTAAGGAGAATAGACACAGGGGCAGATGAGTTTTTCAGAGACACAACCATTTCTAATGACTGGACAGACAAAACCACGCGGCAAGATCTCTTGAAGGACAGACAGCAGAGAGGTGAACAGGACTGCCAGATCCATAGGCTTATTGATAGGCTTGACTCATTTATGGATGAATGGGACTCCAGCATGCCCCACCACCTGTTCCCAGATCAAGAGCACCTTTTAGGCTCCAGTGTCTGAATTGGTATTAGACGCTGTTTTTGAGTCCCAATTACTGCCTTTTTTTAAAAAAAAAAAAAAAAAAAAATCAAATTCAGGAATCTAGTCCTAAATACC
>VXBB01013297.1:75737-89245 GCA_013399915.1 Illadopsis cleaveri
TGGAGAAAAACAGAAGAAGAGGAAAGAAAAATGTCCAATCTAGAAGAATCAGGTATTTTTCAAGTAGTCAGTGACATTGAAGGCATGAATTCTTCTATCTGAATTGGACCAAGCAAAGGGAATACTTAAATCCATATCTGTTAATGCATCAAACAAGTGACTGAGCCACCAGAGTGACCTAAAGGAGACAACAGAGAAGCCTTTCCTTCCTTCTGCATAATACTGATGAAAACTTTCATCAAAAACTTTCTGATCAAGAGGAAGTAACTGCAGGGCCCCATTTTCCAGTAGATGTAAGTGCCTCAGCTATTTCACTGAGCACATGAAGGCCCAATTTGGTTGCAGAACTAACTGGAGAAAAGTTCAGTGCCCCATTCCTGAGCATCCAGAGCTGTACAGTATCACACTGGGGAAGTCTACAGCTGTGAGACTGTCCTTGCTTTGTAACACAAACATTGCTTTAAGCCTTAGAACCTCCAATTGGAGCAACACTGTTCTTGGGTGCTGTGCTGGCAGAGGAGTCATTTGGTGCACACCTGCAGGGCAGCACTGCCTGACAGACAAGGGGTGGGTGGCAGCTGCACTGGGGTTGTTTTGCTGACACTTCTGGCCAACCCGGGCTTCCAGTGGAACCCTCAACACCATCAGCTGCCAATTTCAAAATGCTGAATTTATACACTAAAACAAGAACAGAGGGCAAACCCCTGAGCAAACAAGACCTGAAGAAAGAGAGCTGTCCTTAAGCTGGGGAAGCATCTTTCAAACATTTACATCCTTGACATATCCAATATTTAAATAGCTGGGTGAGCAAGTTTATACTTAGTTTGAAAACAGACTCCATCAGCAGTTTGTTTGCTTGCTTGCTTGGGTTTTTTTAATTTTCTTTTGACCACTTCTCCCATCATACCTGTGATAATACATACAGCAGCAAAGGACTGAAGATGCCTCCCTACCTTGTCCACCCACCTGTCGGCCTGTTTTGCTTTTTCCACATATTCAACAAACAGCTGTCACCCCTGAGCTTTTATTGCCTGGTTATTTATTCAGCTGCCATCACTAAATAGCAGTGGGAGGCCAATGAGTGATATTAGAATATCCATAACCTCAAAGAAGCCATCTTGATAGACAGCAGTTTGTTCACACATCTGGCCTACGCAGCACTTGACTAAAACAGAGAACAGTTTGCAACCAACAAAAATGAGGCATTTTTTGCTCCCAGAAATCCTCTGACTCCTCAAGCCTATGCTGTCTTTCTATACTGCCCCTGCACCGAAATGGGACACTTGTCCCATTGCTCCCATTTCCTCACAGTGGAGTAAAGTTCCACACAAGAAACATTACTATGTTGCAGTTCCTGTGAGAAATATCTAAAACACTTTGGAGAGAGTAAGTCAGCTTACTTCTAATGCCGTTGTCTTTGCTGGAGATTGACTACACAGGAATCCATTCCACTGCAAACATGACTAGATTCGTTTCACTGAGGGGTTAAATTTTTTTTTTCCTATTTCCTGCTTCAGATCCAGGCACCTTTTCAAGGCCTGTAATGTTTTGGTATGGAACACCTATTCAGACATTTTGAGCAAAACTAAAAAGTACTTTCAATACAAGACAAAGGGGCATAGGGACATTCTGCCTGGAGGGTAAGTCTGACTGTAGGTAATTTCTCAAATTCTCAGGTACCACCTAGTTGTTTTGAGCACCTCTGGAAATGCACAGAGGTTCCAGTACAGTGCTGGCAGCCCAGCTCTTTATGATTGATATAAACTACGTGATACTGAAACTGCTGAATAGGGAACAGAGTAGATGGCTTCTTAGCCAAACAGACTGTGCTTCTGTCCACCCTCTCCGCAGACACAAGCCCAACTTTCCCCTACAGGCTCCGGATAAGAATATCACATCAAACCCCATGATCCACATCTCCCCTACCAATTAAAATGTAAATGGAGAGGTAAAATGGGTAAAGCGAATTCTCATTCCCATCCCATTCTTGGCCCAAAGTCCAGTTTTTAGCATTTGCTGCAGGCACTCACATCCATCAGCTGTCCGGGCTTCCATGTGCACAAGGTCAGGTTCTTTATCCAAACCAGTCACTGACCTGGGAGAGGAGAGATCGAGAGAGAGAGAGAAAGACAGTCAGCTAGGTGAAAGGCTGCAGTCAGACAGAGATGGTAAAGGAAAGCAAAACCGGTTTAAGCCTACCTTGGGACACCCGGTATGGAAGTCTCCACCTTTTAAGGACTCGTCTCCTTTGTATTTCCACACAGACCACATGCTCAGGGGCCCTACACAACCCTCCCAGGGCCAGGAGAGTGATCCTGCCTGTCCCTTGTCTGCAAGATCAAGACTACTATGACTGTTCTTGTGGTGGCAAAGAGAGCTGGTCCCAAGACCCAGAAAAATCAGAGTTCTGTTTCAGTGCTGAAGGAAAAACAAGGACACAGCAGCCTCATGCCTTCAGAAAGCAAATTAGGATTTATTTGGCTAATTAAAGACATGAAAGACTAAGTTCTTTGATTTGCCCCTGCTTTGCTGGGCAATCTTGCTATTCTTTACCTCCTTTTCCCCATCTTCAAATGAAAAACAGTGTTGCACATACAGTGAATTTCTGATTTAAAAGAGGTGAGAAAGTATTCATTATTCACACCATGACCCCCTGCCATCCATGGTCCTTGATAATTACAAAAAGAGGTACAAGGAGTTGCTTTAATCTCATAGCTGGAACTCAAGCACCCCGAGTCAAATCTTCCTGTGCATTATTTACTCCCTAAAAATATTTTTCAAAGCACATTAAAAAGAAACCTTTTCTCCTGAAAGAGGGAAAGTCAAGCCCAGAACAGAAATGTTATTATTAGTGTCCTGGCTGATAAGAATCACTGAGAGATGAACATTTAGTCTTAGCAATGGCTGGCAGGGGAAAAAAAAATCCATAGATGTCCACGTGATTTATGGTGCTGCTTCTCCCGAGTTAACCAAAGGGTTAGATTAAAAAGGGACAATGACAAAAATCAGTTTCTAATTTGGTGGGAGTTGAATTTGATACAGTAGATTGTAAATAATAGTTTCCCTCTGAGCTAGCCAACGTTCAGAATTCCCTAATGTTCTGAAAACATTTTTATCACATTTTTTTGCTGCTTTCATCCTTGGGGCGTCAACAGCAGAAACATTAAAAAAAATAATAATAATAAAGAAAAAAAATACAGATGCTCTGATACATTTTTTTGTGAATCCCACAAAAAACAGAGCAGCTGAAGCAATGACAAACATATAAATGTGCTGGAGTTCAGCTAAGATCAGCCAGTGCTGCAAATGTCAAAACAACTACATTATGAGCCACTGTGTAGGTAACTGGAACTGGCAGTGCTTGTTAACGAGAGCACCACATCGATAGCGAGTCCATTCACAGCACTCTGAATTGTGGCCAGAAGATACCAACACAACAAAACAAAGCAGCACAGGCAGGGCTTTCATCATTCCACTCACAGTGAGAAACAGCCTGCTCCTTAATCGCTACCATCAGTTTCAGGGTGATCCCACGAGGAGGAAAGTGCTGTCTGTTATTGGTAAGGATGCCAGAATGAGCCTGAGTTCCTGGGATCATGCAATTATTGGGATCAAATCTTCCCAATATATGGACACAGTTAAAAGTGACTGTAGGATACACAGAAATTCCTTTAAATGACAGTGAAAAACATTACGGTGTGCTGCAGTGTTAGTCCCCAATGTGTATAGAAAGCAATCTTTCTAGTCCATAGCAGAAGTTTTCTGCCTTTTTCAAATGAGTAGCAATAACTGCTGTAATTTCAGTCATTCAGTAACCATCACCCTTGTCTAAGACATGCCAATAGAGACAGATGTACATGCTTCCCATCATATCTATTAATAATAGCTTAATGAAACGGAGTGGTAATTCCAGCACTCTGAGGTAAAGGTTGGGAACACTTTGAGGTAAAGGTTGATACTTACCCTGCAGCCCTTACCAAGAGGTTTCCTACTTAAATTCAGCCTTAAATGCACTCTCCTGGCATCCATACTTCTGTAAGCCTGACACCAGACTCCTACTCAGAGCCATTTGCTGTGTCCTGACACCACAATGTCAGATGGTTTCACCTGGACCCCTGGAATCCTCTGGGTCCCTCTCCTCCAAATGGAGAGGGCACTGTTTCTCCCCCTGCAGCAATGGGGTAAACTCTTCCTGGCCCAGGTAACAACAGACATCAGTCTGCCACAGTACTATTCACTTTAGAAGGGACTGTAATTAGGAGAGCCTAAGTATTTCCTAACAAAATCCAGAGTACTCACTACCATTGTGCATTTGCATACACAAGCTCTGTGGATCCACTCATAATGCCTTTCAAGTGAGCACCAGGGAATGAGAGGGATCTCCTGAAACATGTCATTCTAGCTTGAAGTTCCTTTCCAGTGCCATCTACTTGTTCCCTTAATTAGTTTTGACAAGCCTAATGGTTCTTTTCAGAGTAACAATGATGACAAAAAAGGACTAGCACACAGCACATCCCTAGTAGTCCTCTGCTCACCAAATAATGCACTGCAAGTTGAAAAGCTCACAAAGTGTCCTGCAACCCAAAAGCAAGAGAGGCTGCTCTACCTGCACTTTCAAGCCTGAAAAGTGATGCACTGGTAATCCTTCCTTTGCTCAAACCAAGCTGCTCTCTTGTACCAATGACTGATTGCAAACCAGATCCCCAATCAATGCTGTTTCTTCATGCCTCACCTCACATCTGCTCTCACTGGCAAGGAACAGAGCTTTGCTTTGCATTACTCTGACTCTTGAATTCAGGTATTTTTAGTAAACAGTCTCTCGTCATTTGTCTGGAGGAGTTTTACATGAAGAATGCAAAAAAAATTCAGCAGTGGAAAGAGCAAGACGTAAATGCAGATCCTGAAGCACAGCTGCAAAAACACATACACAGACTCTAAAGCTATTCCTTTATCCCTTTATCCTGTTGTAATTCTCTAGCCTTGAGAACTCACAACAACAACCTCTCAGGTCTGGCAATACAGGAGCAGCAACAAAACAAGAACAGACACTTTCATAGCCTTGTATTTTCTTACACGTTATCTCTCTGAAGAACATTTGGAGGATGCACTGCTCAGTGCTCTTTAAGCAGCTAAAGCATGTTGAGGAGAGATGCTAGCATGCCCTGACTTATACAACCAAGTGTAGCCCGCAGTGGGGTGGTTGGGAAAGACTTTCATGGTGCTCTAGATAACAACCCTGTCCAGAGGCTTACAAAGACAAGAGTATTTAACACTCAGGAGCCTGAGGTCCTGACCCATGGTCACACAGCTCTGTGCATATCAACTCCAGACAGCGAAATTTAAACCAAGGTTCACAAAATGCACCCGTGTGTGCTGCTGTCTTGGATGGCTGTAGGGAGTGAAAAAGGGACAAAAAAGGCACCCTCACTGTGAGGAACTGAGCTAAATCAACATCCTCCACCATCCCTATTCATTAATCACCCCTCGCATGAGAAAATGCTGAGAGGATGCAGGCAATAGTGACAGGAAAGGTCAGTTCTTTCCTGCTGACACATTCCCCAACTGCTGCAAAAGCAGTTTTCAAAATGTGGAGCCTGCAGCCAGAATTGTAGCAGCCACAGGATAATTTTCCAATTTGGAATTCAAACTACCTCTGAATTCCATTAAAAGAATTGTTACCTTTTTCTGGATCTTCTGCTGCTGCTTTTCCTTTCTGTTTTCATGGTAGCTCTTGATTTTCACAGGATCTTTCCTCCCTTCTTTTCAGAAGAGAATTGTGTACTCTTAAAAGTTGAAGGATGGACGTGATCCTGGCAAGATCTTTATCTCTATCTTGAGGGAAGAGCATTGTGCATGGGTGCACATTTACCAGGCCACTCTCCTAATATCTCATCTCTGACTGGGAGGGGGAGCAAGCAAGAAGAGCAGGGAAAACACAATATTCTGCACTTTAACTATTCTTGAAATGTTGCCCTATAAGGTACTGTATACTTCAAAATAAAAAATGCCAACACATGCAAAGAAAGGAAAAAAAGAAAAACAGAGATTTTTCAGGTTGCCTGGCTACTGCATACCCCAGCTCACTTTCTCTACCAACTCTAATGCCTTTCCATGGAATAAACAATTTTTTGCATTTTTTCTACCCATTTTGAAGACACCAGGCATTTAAAGGTGAAAAGGAGCATTGAGATATGGTTCCTCTAGGATCTTAAGTGAAAACAGCTGAGCAATTCCAACTGCCTCTGTTGATCCTTGCTCCCTAAATCATCAATTGAGAGTAAGAGTTGCTGTATTTGTCTATCTCCTGTACCCAAGAGTTTGGGAGGTTTGAGTATCACTGAATGTGAGCAACATTTGTGTTTGGGATTTATGAGGTAAAAACAAAAATTCAGGTTGCAGGAGTCAGCCATTCAAACTTGATCTGGAACCTGCTGGACTGAACTTTATGCCACGGGTGTGTCTAATTTCTGACTAGTCCAAGTGTCATTCAGCTGCTTTGAAAACAAAATGAAAACTTTTACAACAAATTGAGACTCCCAAGATGCTGAATTGAAAACTCATTTTTGCAGGTTAAGATGTCAGACTGAAGGCAATTGCCAGTGTCCATGTAAAGAGACAGAGGAAACAGATGGATATTACCTAGCAGGATGTTGTGCAGTAAATAAGGGCTAGAAACAGCAAGGAACAAGGCACATTTATTGTGCAATAATATGTAAAGAGGGAAAAACTCATCCTCTTGCTGCAGGCAACTGCAGTTAAATTAGTGGATGTTGCCAATTAGCCTGCTGTAATTTTAATTCTATCCAGCTCCAGAAGTGAATAAACACTTTTGTGTGGTACCAGGCAAGCAGTGCATGTTTCTAATTCATCCAAGCAACACGAGAGCCATGCCCATGTGGATATATGGAAGCAGAAACTAATTCATTCAATTCCCACTCAACTGACCTGGAATTTTCCACATGGCACCCTTGCTAAATGACATATACCTTTCCAACAGGCTTCTCCTCTATCTGATATGCATCACATTTGTCTAGGTATCAATAACTGCACTTGGCTTCAGGTGACCAAGGCAATTAATGTATTAAATGGTCTAAAATCAGCTCCATCAGACATTAACTCTGGGCATGTAACAGCCCACACACACCCAACCTGCACATAACCCTGGGCCAACCACCCACCATAAACTACCACAGTTAAGAACCATAAAAATGTTGAACTGTTGGGGTAAAGAATGTGTTTATTAAACACATAAATACAGTATCATTCTCTGTGGCTGAGCCGGGGGAGACACTGCTGGATGTGTTAGGATGTGATGAAGTTTCTGAAGAGTTATGGGCAAAACCTCCTTGCACAGCATATTTCAAATGAAGCTTGGGAAAAAAGGCTGGGCAGGAAGATATTGTAAGGAACTGTCTTAGCTAGGTCCCTGGAGCTTTCTATGTCTTTTCCAGTGCTAATTTCTGTGATGCTATAGTTCTGGACATGGGCAGAAGTAATTGTTGTGAGACTTAGCTTGCAAGATAAGGGAAAAATATTGCCAAGTGTTCATTCTCAGCTAATTTCTTTTCAGCAAAGCCAATCCTTTTTAAAATGGTCCCAATGAATTTTAAGGAGGTTTTCTGCACAGTACCTCAAAGAAAACAAAATTTAAGGTGTTCATGGCATCTACATGTGTTTCCATATGTGCATACATGCATCTGCCTCCCTGCACCTCATCCTCACTAACACCAAATGTCTAAACCTGTACCTCCCCTGTAAACTCAGTGGATCACAGGCCCCTGAACCACAAACTTGCTACACACAGTTCTTTCATGCATAAACACGACCAAGAAGAGGAAAGAAGTCCAGATCAATCCTCTCCTTGAGGAGAAAACTGACATTTAGGCTCAACCATGTCAACCAGAGAATCCATTCAAAGCAGCAGGCTCTGCTGCACAGAGAAACATTTCCTTCTCTTCTCAATACCTAAAAGGAGGTGACTCTTTATATCACAGAAATTAACGGGGAATATCTTTAAAGTATATTTAGCAATAGAAAAACTGCTGTTGCTTAATATTTTTTCTTTTCCCTTTACACTAACACCAAAACCTATGCAAAAAAAAGTCTGTGTCTAGTTCTCATCCAGTTAATAGGTCTTAGTCCTTTAAAGTCCTCTGGCATTTTTTCTCAAACCTATACCATAACCCCCAACAAATATAACTACATTCTCGTGAAATACACTTGAAAAATTTTGTGGGTAGAAGGCCAAAGATCCTTATTCACAGCCTGGTCAAGGTTTGAAAGGGCCAGCAACACAGGCAGGGCATGTGCTCCAGGTGGCATCCTAATTTCCCAGTGGTGCCCTTGAAATAGCTCCTTATGGGTACTGAGGCTCATGCAGGGAGTGTGGCAGCTGTGCCAAGCCAGCCCTGGTTGCTCCCAGGTGCAGCCCCAGCCCTGGTGCTGAGGAGCTGAATGTGCTGCTCCCATGCAGCTGCTGCTCCTGACTCATCGGGGTACAGCTGATCCAGGCTATGCAAAGGCAGTCCTGAGGGCTTATCCCTTATCCTAATTGAATAATGCCTGGTTTTTTTACCAACTCCTGGTAGTACCAGGATCAGGATATGGTGGGAGTAATGAAGCATCAGCCCATCAAGTTAAGGCATTGCTCTCCTGAAGACCTCTCAGAGCCTGAGTGCACGACACACCATCAGCTCCCCATCCCATATGCATCCAACACCAACAGTGCTGCTTCAGAGAGGGCATTTCTAGAGAGGAGAGAGGGGATTTTCCTGGAGTTTAGAGGTCTGCAAGTTTCACAGTGGACAAGTTTTAAGCACATTCCAACACAAGGGTTTGATTCTGTTTTGCCTCCTTCTGGAAGGGACACTTTTTTGCAGGGCAATTTCACTTTTGCTATTCTAAATTTCAAGTCCCTTTAGGAAACAAGAATAAAAGTATATTTTTGGATTTTTGCATTTGCTTAAAATTAGTTTAGTGCCTACTATATTATGAAGCCCTGTTAATTAATGTTTTCCCAGTGCTTGGCTACCCTCCTTTGAAAGTCATATACATGGGGAATTGCCATAGATTATTGCTTTGCTTTTTTGTGAAACACGAATCAGCCCTGTTTTGAATCACTTTAAAAAAGGCAAGTACATGCTCAAAGATGCCTCAGCTCAGACTGGCAGTCCTGTAACCAAAAATTTCACTGGAGTTACTCCTATCCCTCAAATGAAATGTTTGTCATATTCCTCTGAGTTTGCTTCCTAGCAGAAGTATCTTAAACATGACCCATTCAAGAAAAGTTTTACACCAAAATAAGGACTATCAGTTCACTGTGTGTTTAACTGCCCTCATTTGTACAAATATTTTCCAACTGTAAATATGACATGCCTGAAATGCTAAGGCTCAGTGATTCGGCTATTAACAGAGGCCTAGGCAGAATAAAGTGCCTCTGAAAAGCTTCAGAGCAAGAGCATCATTTAATAAATGAATGCAGCAGTAGATGGATAAAAATAAAGCTTAAATTGTCCAAAGACGGGATGCCAGTAGGAAACTTGGCACAGACAATATGTATAGGATTTGCTGATGAGCCCCACATGCCTATGAGCATTGCACATTGTATTAATTAAGGAAGAATGAGTCTCTACATTCCCAGTTACGAGATATTGTGAAGAATCACCCTGGGATAACATCTAACATTCTGGAAATGAATTTGTGGTTCATTTCATGCATTTTGGGGAAAAACAATATGAAAAAATCGATTTGTGTCACAAACCTTTTGTGACAGCTGTTTCTCTGCATTTCAGGCACTAACCTGAAGAGAACAAATAGCTTTTTTCATTCTTTGACTTTTAGCCATCAACCAGAAAAGGAAGAGATAAAGAAAGGAATGAAGAAGAAAGGTAAGGAGGAGAAATACAGAGTAGAATAAACTACTCTGTTCTGGACCAGCAAGCATAAATGCATAAATGTGTCTCCTTGCCCCCAAAAAATCACACTCAATTAGCTGCTGAGAGTGAGATACTCATTTGTCCCAACACCACAGGAGGAAAAGACAAAGAAGCAGGAAACAAAAGGGATTCTGGCAGCAGACAGATATCTAAAGACAGGCTCTGTCTGTAGAAACAGCAAGTCTCTGTGGCTATGATTTGTAAAAGCAACATTGACATGAGGTCAGCAGATCACCAAGTGTCTCATGACAAGACAAGTTTGCATTCAAGACAGAAGCATCCTCACAGGCAGAATGGAGAGATGAATAAAACAGACACAGTCACATGCAGGTCTCTGTCAGGGAAAGAGCAGCGCTGCAGCAGGAGGGACCAGAGAAACCACAGATCTTTTGTGGGTCCTTTGCTCTAAGGTAGGCAGGTGAACAAACAATAAGGGGACAAGGCTGCCCAGGGGGCTGAGCACTAGACACACTCTCAGCTCTTCACAACAGCAGCATCCCAAAGCATCCTCATCCCCATCCTCATCACCCTGATCAAGTGAGAGTGCTGAGGGCAGAATGCTGCAGTGGGAGTCATGTCAAGAAGCAAAGGTGTATGGTCAAGCTGCAGGTAAATCAAGAGCTGCTTTTTGTTGGGTTCTTAACCTGTTGTTACAGAGGAGCAATAAAAGGAAAGAGAAGCACAAGGCCAAATGAAAAGTAATACTCTGCTGGTTTCTATCCTCAAGGCAAATTCCAAAGTGTCAGCACACTGTTCAAATCTAATGATTTGTAGAAAGAAAAAAAAAGAATTCTGGAGAAAGTACTGCAGATCTAGAAATGGTTTTAGGGAGTCACTCTTACAGATTGCCCCTAAAACCAATATTGTAATGGAACATGTCTCCTTCACTCAAAGATTTTCAATCAAAACCTGAAAACCAAAAATACTGTGAGCAAAACCTAAGAATACGTTTGTACCCTTTGGCCAAAAACCTGACAGAGTTTTTGGCCTGGTTTTCTTTATTTTTTTCAATAAAAAGCAGGATTTTCTCCTATGTGAGAAAACCCAGATCTACTGAAATTAGTTTGGAAGTCTACAGGTATTATTTATTATTTCCCAAGTACTTGCTGGCAGACACAGGTGAGTATGTTTCTCTCTCAAACTCAGCTACAGAACTCCTGATATTCCACTAAACATGGAAATGTGTCTACATCCCATTTTTCTTGCCTTCTGCCCAATGGAGAACAATTATCTTGCAAGATAATTACAGAGCTATGATAACCACTGCTATGTCCTATTCCAATTAACTCACTACAGATATGCAAGTGAAACAGCATCACTCACTGGCTTTTCATCCTTGTTCTCTATATGATCAGCAAGACACAAGTTACTGAATCAACATTATTTAAAAGAACATGTAGTGCAGCTAATAAGATGCTCCTTCCTGCTCTTACATTCTGATGTAGCTTCATGCTCACTGTGCTTAACAATAGCAAAATTAAACTCATCTCATTCCACAGAGGAGACTCAGGGGAATGCCAGGGAATGAAAGGATGGGAGTTTCATTTTCTTCTCTTGCTGAGAATGAATTCTGCCTCATATAACTGCTGATGAATTGTCGTTTTAAGAGAGTTTGTTAATTTACAATAAGCAGAAGGCATAAAAACGGACCTCCTTATCTTTAATGGATGTTATTGAGCAACACAAATGGTTCACATTTAAATTAATGCAGAAACATCTTGTCTGTTTTGCCATGATAAGACTGTTCTTTCTGCACAGCATGGGCTCAACTTCTTCTGTTAAATAAAACAACTGTTTTGTTCAGCTTAATGCCAGGCAAATTTCCAAAGGTTCAGCAGCTGAAGTCAGTTCAGGGAAATGAACTGGAATTTACCTGGGTCTTTTCTGATTCTTTTTGAGAAAATCTCTCTAAAGAATTTTGAGGTATCTAGTTTCAAGTAAAAATGGTCCCTGATAGTGCTGATGTGCTTGCTGAGGATAAATCCTCTATTAGATTGCAACTTCCTCCAATGCAAGAATGCTTCCAGCCCCAGCTGCTGTAAAGAAACAAGAGCTGTAAAGGTGCATTTCTCAAAATCAAGTGGGCCATCGGGGCTGAGGTCTGGGGCAAGGAGAGGATGGATCCAGAAAAGATGCTCACTCGTGATGCATGTAGGTGTTCTGCCACTGAATGAAACAGCCAGAAAATTATGTTCATAATCAGAGTATGTGAAAAGGTCATTCCTAAACTTCTCAGAACAGCAGTGATTTTGAAAGAATTCCCAAATATTTATCTTTCAGTCAGCTGAAAACAAGATGGATTCTCCCCCACACTGAGAATTCACCCATTTTCCCAGAAACAGAGAGATTAGTATAATATAGAACAAAGACCAAAACCTAACCCGAATTCCCCACAAAACAGAAATTAAAAAGTGGGAGACTATTCCTTGCTAGCCAGAATGCACAAAATATGATGCTACTTTCAGCCTGGCAGCCTGGCTTTTGATTAGCTTTGCCAAGCTATGACAGTATGGGAGATCCCCATATGCCTCAGAGGGATGCATTATTCAATATATTAATTAGAGGGCTGGCTTTCATCAATGCTTCCTACAAAGTCTGACAAAGAATTACTCTGGGACTGCTCCTGACAAGCTGGAATTAATTTGTGTCCAAGTTCACGTGCATCAGGAGAGCCAGGATGAAGTCAGGCCAGGGAGACCACATGAGTCAGCAGTACAGCATTTCAGCTTCCAACACTGGCCTTTGAAACACAGTGATGGGGTTTGGACTTACTTGTTTTGATGGGTTTTGATGTTATTTGTTACCTTCTTGCATGAGAAGAGCACAGGTCCTCCCACCATGTGCTCTTCAAACAGACTCAGCACTGGGACCCACTCCAGAGATCAATACAAATTGGGAGAAATATTCAACAAACTCTTCCTTAAAGCATTCCTGGTCTTTATTACTAGTGGTTCATCTAGTCTGCTTCGTCTCAGACACTCAGTCAAGGAGAGTGTGGGGCAGGTGGGGGTTATAAAATTATCCAAGATTAGCAATCGTCCAGGCAAGAGAAGTGATTGGCCCCTGGGAGATAAAGAAACCCGACAGATGAGAGACCAAAAGCAAAAGGCTTTTTGATGGCTGAGAGCAGTAACTGCAGTGCAATAAGTGACATATACTGGTAAACANCATAATCGCACAATCACACACAATCCTTCTAGCCAGAATGTTTTTAGAATATTTTTCTGGTTTGTTTTGTTGGGTTTTTTTTCTCCTTAAAAAAGCTTTGAGCCTAGGCATTCTGATTAGCAGGACATCCGCGGGCCTTCGTAAAAAGAATCAAACACTTATTTTCCTAGAAAAGCAGGCAGTAAGAAGAGTAAAGCATCCATCAGCTACAACTTAGAGCTTACATTCATAGTACAAGAGATTAGTTCTAACAAATTTCCTTCGTAACATAAAGTCATCAGTCAGCACACACCAATCCCCCAAATATCTCTGGTTTTAGTCCCAGGTAAACTAGAAAATAGTCTGTAATGCTTCTCCAGTATTGTACTATGGGTTTTTTCCACCTTCTACAAAGATGCTTTCCCA
>VXBB01013297.1:90410-109397 GCA_013399915.1 Illadopsis cleaveri
GGGCTGTGCTGAGAAAGGGGAACAGTAGTCTGAACATTACACTGAACATAGACACTAATGGAACTCGTGGGGTCTGTGCAGTCTCTATAAAACAGTCCTGGAGCGTTTCCCAGAGACAGAAAGTGAAGGATTTTCCTGTTCTTAGGGTCATTTAGGTTTTCATACTTTTGGCTATCCATAAAATCTATCACAATGTCCCTGGAAGAGCACTTACCAATCTGTAGTTCAAAACCAGGATAGGATTATGTTTAGGAAAAATTACTACACACTTGGTTTCAGACTGCACTCTTTCCCTGCTTTATTTTTTTTTTTTAATCATAAAATGAAATTTTATTCAAATTTTAAGATTACTTAAAAAGGCCATTCAAGTGCTGTCAAACATTTCACTGTATTCCTTCCTTTAATTTTTCAGAGAAACATTTTGATAATGTTGCCATGAAGTCTAAAATGCCTTTTTTGACTTGAAACTTCTTCAACAAAAATAAACACTATTTCAGCCAATAAAAGAGTATCAGCTTTTATATCCAGGTTCCATTTATATCTGTCACTGAGTTACTGTGCAGTCACAAGTTACTCACCCACAACCTAACATTTGGAAACACTAAATATCTATAGTGCCAACAGCATTAATTGTAGGCACAGAAAATGAAATAAAATAGTTTCACTTTGCCCCTTTTAAGTGAAAAGAAAAATAAAAGCAAGTTTATTATCACCATTGTGTTGTGGTCTTTAATTAACTAACGTGACCTTGCAAGGAAATCTTCCAATATATGGGAAGAATTTATTAGAAAGTCTCATCTCTCCTGAACTCTTATTACAGAGCTTGAGGCTAGAGTTTAAAAATGTTGTCCTCAGCTTAGTACAGTTCATGGTTATGATGGCTTGAGTAACACATTCCAGACTTATGTTAGCTTTACTCTCCAGAAGAAAAACCTTCCCTGGGTATTCCTGCCCACGAGGCATGGGAAGCAAGTCCCTCACCAGAGCCAAATGAGTCATTAGCCCAAGGAAGGCTCCAGCAATAGCCACTGGGTACATGCCTTGGTGATGATCACAAGTGTCATCGATGGATGCCAAACTGGAGTCATTCCTTTTATCCACAGCTCCATGTATGGTATGGTTTTAATTCTGAAAACCTCCAGTGTAGGATTATTTAGGAGTTGATTTGACATTTACAAGGCTATGTTTTCTTAACACTAAACTTGGCTGTAAAAAATCGGGCGATGTTTCCCCAGCACTGTGCAATGACACCATCTGGTAGTTAATGATTGGTGGGATTTACAGGAGAGGCAGGCACATATTTGACTAACCATCTCTCTGCTGACAAACTAGGCAAGTAAAGGTAACATCAGCTGCATCCAAAGGTCGCTACTGGAACTGCTGCTGAAACAGTCTGCGTGGACCAAAATTGGCACTGGAATTAGAAAATATCAGTGCTGTCACAATGATGAAGAAATAAAAACAGACACAAACATCTGTGTGAAGGGAGATACAAACCCAGATAATAACTTTTAGAAACACTGAGGTAAACCCCTTAACTTCTCCCACATTACTCTCAGATATCCAAACTAGCATCCACTGTAGTTGTCCTGAAATTCAGGCTGCAGACAAAAAGGAGTACACTGGCTGATACACTTTATCACCTTTTCCAATCCAAAATCACAAAAAAGACTGAAAATCTTGCCCTTGAAAGACAAAATTTGTTGTCTCATTCCTCAAACAACTGTGACAGAAAACCTTTAACTCCAAAGCATAACCTAAGTTAGCGGACACATAGCCTCTTTCCTTCTTTCAGTTGAAGTGTTCCCTCCTCACAATTTTTAACCATCAGAGATCAAAGTAGGTATGTCTGGTATTCATAGGTACAAAAAAAACCCAAAAAATCCCCCAAAACAAAACAGAAATCTGGTTGATTATCATTGGAAAGAAGGGAAAAGATAAAATTCTGGGGAGATTTGTTGAGGGAATCAGTAGTCTATTTGAGAACTGCTTGATACACCTAATTTTTTTCTACTTTCAAATAAAAATGCTGCTCCTTGAAGCCATACTAGTGCATGTCCTGTTTTCCTCCTCCCAGTCTCTCCTTTCCTACCTTCTTGATCTTTTCTGTCCAACTTTCATCACTAGTGTGTATTGCAGTGGCTTTTACCAACTAGACTCATGCTTCTCACTGACTTCAGGGCTCCAAGGGCCCCCAGAGGGATCAGAAATGCTCTGCAGATTTATCTTTCTCTTCCACACAAATGGGTATTCCCCACTTTCCTGCTCCCAGGCTTTGAGCGAATCACCCATGGTCCCAGAAAGCACAAGTGAAAAAATACATGAGAGAAGGGAAATGTCTAGCTGTAACAGGAAAAAAAAAAAAAAAAGAAAAAAGAAAAAAAAATCCAAGAAAAATGGTTCCAAATCACTATTTCATATTCCTCAGTGTTGATGGAAGGCGGGAAACAGGAATGTGTTCTACAAAAAACAAAAGCCTGGGCCTGGGGAGACCCTAAGAAAGGGTGTCATTGTCCAAAGGAATATAGAGCTGTCCTCTGCTCAAGATGGTGATCCTCAATGTCCTCATGTCTGCTCAGCAAACATAGGCAGGGCTTCCAAAGACAGATGGACAGATGGATAGGGGATATTCACAGCTGTTTAGGTGATTGGACAGAAAACACAGGTCCCCTTGAGAAACTCTGAATTTTAAGGAATTAAGCCATAAGATGATAAAAGGATTTCATATGCCTCTATAGCATCTTTTTATTCTCTTGTACCCTCTAGTGCTCTTAATCTATTGCTGTAGCACATCATGTCACTATATTTGACTACTTCACCCACTACAGTCACCAAGGTGGTCTCCTATCCCAGTCTCACCTGGAGGGTAACAAGGCCAAGTCAGCTGGAGTCACCCAAGGTGACAGGGAAAAGCTGTGGCCACCAAAGTGCTTGGTGAATGCTCCAGTAACCAAACTGCCCAGTCCACCTGCCTAGTCCCATTGTGCTGCCACAGAAAAAGGCAGAGGAAGTTAAAAAAACCCCTGAAGGACAATTCAAGTCCTACGAATTTTTATCAGAAGAGCAACAGTATTTAGTCAGCAGAACACACTATGTGTTTTACAGGGGAAGAAGCTTCCCCAGCATTTCTACGGTACAAAATACGGGCTTTATTTTTTTTATATCCTCCACATGGCAGCACAGGTGTCTAAGTTACAGTGATACAAAATCAACAGGGCCCAGGGGGAGCTGCAGAAATGTGTTCTGAAAGAAAAGAACATTGAGTAGGCTTTTAACAAACTTTGTATCCATGCTGGTTCCAGTTATCTTGAGTGATCTCGGAATTTCTGTATCACATTAGCGTAAACTCCCTATTTCCAGTCTTACAGGATCCTGAGTTATTAAAATCTGAAGCCAAGGCACGTGGGAGCCAAATCTGGATGCCTGTACACACATCAAGCAATGCATTCTGTTCAAGCTCTGCCACTGCCATCAGTGGGTGTAGTTAACAAATGAATCACTACTACCGAAGTAGAGGACTGAAATCCTAGGTGTTTTTTATAACTATGAGTGGCCCAGAGGTGGATCTCAGCTCATGCACAAACTTTGAGCGGGCTCAGGAACTGATGAGAGATGTCCCATGAGCAGCTGGACATGGGACATCTATATGGAATGAGAACACAAAACTACAAACCAGTGAAAACCAGCGAGTAGCACCAACACCTACGACTAAGGAAAGAAGCGGAAAGCACGAGCCAGGATACAATGCCACAAGTCAGGATTGAAGCTTAGGGTTTTGGTTTTGACCAGAGGAGAACCATCACAGATGCTGCCGGCTAGAGCTACACCAAAAAAAGCACAGAGTGAGTTGTGTGTCCATGACTAACAGAGAGGTTGTGCTTACTCTGCTGAGGGAAAATTCACATCCCAGTCTCACAAGCTCTGAAGCTATCCTGATTCTCTCCTGACCTTAAGGTCTCTGTGTGTGAGGTCTCTCAGGGAAGGTATAATTATTCAGAAAGGTCTCAGAGAGAAAAATAAGACCTCTCCTTGTCAGGTTGACTGATCACATGAACTGGGTGAAGTTTATAGCCTTCACAAGCCCATTCAAAGCAGCCTGAGAGATGAAAGTCATGTTTTGAAGGCAAACACTTTCAGCAAAGCCTGCCCCAGATAAAGCCAGCTGCATTCCAATTAGATGGAGACTGTACCGTTTGATGAAGGATGCTTACCTGAGCCTCTGCTAATGAACAATGCAGAGCAGCACAGAAGAGCAGCTTACCTCATTCTGGCATCTCCCTATCATTACTATTTCAACTTTCATGAAGTTTTCATTCAGAGGTTCAATAATGTAACATTTGACAGACTGATGACACTGGCAGTGATAGGCTGGTGACGTGGAAAGGCAAGATTGCCATAGGCAAGCTGAGAGCTGCAGTCCACACACCTGAGGGAAGGGATGCCATCCAGAGAGAGACTGGCAGACTTGAGAGGTGGGTCTGTGTGAACCTCAAGCCTCCAGGAGAACGTACAGCACCTCTCAGTAGCTAAAGAGAGGGAGTTTTTATAAGAACATGCAGTAATAGGACAAGAGTATTGGCTTTTGATTTAAAGATGGTAGGTTTAGAATAGAAAATGGGAAGAAGCTCTTTATTGTGAGGCTGATGAGACTATTGAGCAGGTTGCCCAGAGAAGTTGCAGATGTTCCTTTCCTGGAAGTGCTCAAGGCCAGGCTGGATGGAGCTTTGAGCAACCTGGCCTAGTGGAAGGTGCTCTTGGCCCTGGCAGGGAAGTTGGAATTAGATGATCTTTAGGGTCCTTTCCAACCCATACAATTCCATGATTCTATGAGCTTCACAGAGTAGTGGCTTATATCCCTCTGAAACTTACAGCTATACCCACTTTTCTCTCTCTTCCATAGCGCAATAAAAAGAAATCAACAAATTTCTGAGGCTAAAATGTTCTTTTTTGCATTTTTTCATGTACAGATCTTACAAGCCAGAGTTTGCAAGCCATCACAGTTTTCAGCTTTAAAAGAAAGAAAGGAGAAAGTGAAATAAATCAGCTAAGAAGAGTTATTATGTTCCACAATTTCAGTACCTCTGATTCCTGCACTATGGATTGTTTCAAATCCCTCCCACTCTGGGAAAAACCTAATTCACTCTCTTGGGAGGCTTATTCTCCATGGGACTCTGCTATTTCTGAGTGGAATAAAGATTCCTAAGTCAATGTCTCAAGAGTTTTAACTATAGAAGACTTGTACATTTCCTAGGAGAAAAGGCACCTGAAACAGAGACATTGCCTAATGCACTGCTAAAAAACAGTGTTCAAACCATGCAGCCAAAGACAATTAAAAATGAGACAGACTGTGGAAAACAATACACATTTGGATATCAATTGGACAAATAGGCAATTTCCATTACCCATTATTATATGAAAGCAGAAAATAAGGCACAACATCACAACCTGTCCTTTAAAGAGAGGTTCTGCTTTGTTCCCGAATCAGCTTAGCCCTCGCATTTTATCCTCCAAGAAAGCCTCTCCCTAAGCTCACTTGTGTTATTTGAAGGATAGGATAAAATTATTCCAAGGACCAGCTATTCTGCCCTACAGAAGGATATACCTGGAGAGGATCTACACTGGCCTTTGTCATGTGCACCCAGCATGAACAGTGAGATCAAAGGATTTCTGATAGTAAGGTCAATCATCCACCTGCCACCAGAACCAGGAGAAAATAACCATTTCCTTTCCTACATTACGGAATTGTGGAACAATAACATGGACATACAAGGTTCTAGACCTTTGATATATTTTGCAGTTCTGTGTAACTTAGAAGCCTTAAAACTTTCTTTCCTCAATGTTCAAAACTTTCTCACACCATCCAAATTCCTCAGGCGCACTAAGGGAAATCTCTAGACCAGGTGCCAAAAAACCATGTTTTAAATGTTGGAGTCTAAAGATCTTTAGAGAGATCTCCAGAAGGACATAGATAATTTAAAATGAGGAGTCTAGCTCTGCTGCAAGGTCTGGAAAAACTGCAAACACAATATATAAATATTTTGTGTCTGGATTCCTGGGGCTTTCAGTGAGGTGCAAAAATTTCTACATGAACTTGACTCTTAAGATATATAGATAGATATAGATGATATAGATATCATGCTTTGTCATTGGGAGTCTATTTTATGTTTTCCAAATTATTTTATTTTTAACCATCCAAAATGGGACCCTCCAGTTCGTTAATATTACAATCTTTTTTTGTCTTAAGGACGAGACACTTCTTTTAGCCATGCACAGATTCTGTAAATCAGCACTTCTACACATTCACACACACCCCATCATCTGGCATTTAGTAAGTATGGCATTAAGAATCTGATCCAAGCCCCAAATCCTAAATTCAGCTAGAGAAGAACTACACTTTTTCTCTCTAGAAGTCAATTCTTGAGCCTTCACATGGTGCAGAGAAGTTTGGAAAAGAGGCATCTGAGATGGATAAGTCTGGAGATAGGAACTAAATTTGTTTCATCATCTGATTTTAAGACACTCTTCCAATTTGAGAGGTTGACACTTCGGAAATGAGAAGGAATTGAGTCACAAAGCAGATTTTTAGCAAACTGCAGATCTTGGGCTTTCACTAGACACTATAACGAAACTGGCTCCTCAGAGAGTGATTTAAAGCAGAGTGAATCATGTCTTCTGACCAAGATTGCATAAGGAGACTGGTCAGAGTCTGGCTCTGCACAAAGACCATGTTCTAGGCTAAAATAACTCTCTGAAGGGCTGAAAAATAGGAAGTCTAATGGTCACAGGTTTGTCACTGAAGCACTGGGCAGCTCCTCTGTGTTACTCTAAGCAGGTATATAACAAAGAAGCAGGAGTTTTGCAATTATCAAAAGACTTGTACTTCTCTGTAAAAGACACCAGGTTTTATGAGACAAGAGGTACAAACACAGAGACTATTGCGCTGCAAGGTATGTGCTATGGACTGAATTTATAGCAATGATGATGAACAAAACCGAGGGTATACTTCATGCTTAGGTAAAGCAACAAATCCCTTCAGGTCAGGTACCCTTCTCTCCTCCATGACCCACCCAAAGCAAGCCAAGTCAGCAGCCCTAACTCACCAGTAAAACCTGTTTGGAGTGACCCGCTCGTGCATGAGCTGCCATTTCCTTCCAAAGTCCATGGAGCTGTACAGCTGGAAGACAGAGAGAGAAGGAAAGTAAAAATTTTGAGGAAAAGGAAGAAAGACTGTGTCCAGATGAAGTATTAAAATCAGCTCAGAGAACATGAATGGATCGTTCACAATAACTATACACAATTATTGATCACCCTCACTGCCAGGGGAGGCTAACAAGGGCAATGTCTTCCCTTTACTCTTAAACCAGATGGAGCTCCTGAGAATCAAAAACAGGTTGTCTCTTCCCAAACCTTGTTAAACAACTTTGTGCTTCTGAATTTCAGCTGTCAACACATTCACTTTGACTGCTATATAACAAAGCTGGCTGCTCCCCTAGCTTTTTTTACTTAATAGGAAGCAGGTGACATGTGAGTTCCCAGTATCAAATAGAATGAGAGACAAATCAGATTAGTCAACATGACTCTGATGTGGTAGTGACTCCATACTCAAGGTCACACTGTGATTTGTTTTTATGGAGTGAATCAGATCTCTTCTGTATTGAAAAGTAAATTGCTCCTAATTTATATTTTCTAATATTCAGAATGAGATCTAAATTTTTGGATAAGTTGTAAATCAACCTTCTTATTAGTTAAACACCAAAGATAGTGATATGACTCTTCCTGGAAGCCAAATTTTCAATACAATGATCTTTTTGAGTTTTTCTGGTTAAGAAATGGCACGGCTGTACTGTAACCAAATCTCCATGCAACTCCACACTGAGTTTCAGACATATGTTTGCTTCATATATACTCAATACCACAAACACCATTCTCCATGTAATTATTTTCTTACCCACAATGCATCCTCTAACAATCAAAACACATGTAAGCTCCTTTTCTCCAACTGTGAGCAAATTTGGTCCTTCAGAGAAAAAAATATGCTTTGAGAAAAAACTACTCTGCTTTACCACTAGATCACAGAGAACTAAATATCAGGCAGCATTTTGATCAGGATTTCAAATAACTTTCATCTGATATAAATTCTGGCTCAACAAAACAAGGGTTGATTGCCAGCTAAGGAGGTAGATAACAGAACTGAAGAACTTAAATGTTTGTAATAGCCAAATTTAAGTCCTTAATGGGAAAACTATATCATTTGAGCACATGACATTCTGCATTGCATTTGATTTGAGTAACTGGATTTGCAAATTGGAGGCAGGTCCATGTTCAGATTGTAAGGGTTCATAACCTAGTGATGTGTCCTGCGGCACCACTGTGATGGATGGCTGTGTGTGACTGGGAAGATAAACCACAGGTGCTCACACTGAATATTAACATTTCTTGAACGGGCTGCATCTTTGACCACTGAGATGCAGCAGCCACATCAGAGCTGGACCATAGATCAATTTAGAAAGATGATTGGAAAGGGCTGTTTGAGCAGTGTCCAAAGCCTGAGGCAGTTAATTAATTCCTGCTGTGTTTGTACTCAACTACACAACCAAATCACTGTATAACCAGGAAAAGAAAGTCAGAAACTGAAATTCAGACTCCATCAAGTATTTAATGCAACTGATATGTGTAAAGACAAAAGAATCAGGCCTTTGCATTTGTGCCAACAGGAATGCCAGTTTGGCCAGTAACAGCTCAAGCTGCCAGTAAAACACATATGGAGAAAGATATGGAAGCAGGCATCTTTCAATCTTCATGTCAAAAAGGGTTCTAATTATGTAAATTCCAGCCAACAGCGCTGAGCTTGTTGTAAGAAATATTAGGAAGGATTTTCTGCCCCATGTTCTTCAGGAGATCAGATATTATCTGAATATTCTAATCTGACTGTATTTCTTTAGCGCTGTCTCTAGATAGGGTAAAATACTGCATAAAAGTCCACAATAGCCAGATTTCCTCTGCTTTTGAGGTGATTGTCTAAAAAAATATGATTGAGTCCTCTCAATCATTGAGCCCCAAAAGGAATTCTGTGTAGATACAAAATAAAACAACAAAGTATCACTTGTCTTTTTTAATTAAAGGAGCTGAGAAAAGAAAATTCCTTGTCCAAATTCAAGATTAGGCTTATGAAGTCAGCATAAATATTAAGATAACTAATTCTCACAACACACATTGTTTTTAGAAACAATAACTGAGAATCCATATTCCAAAGTCAAAATTCTACAGTGCTATGACTCTGTCCTGACTTTAGCACAGTTCCTGCCAGGAATATTCCTTGAGGCACTGGACATGGTTCACACATATAAGGACCTCAGCACAGACCGAGTTGCATCAAACAACGTGGTTATCCTTTGTGTGTCCTGACTACAGGTGCAAGTTAGCCAGGCTTCAGGCAACTCAGTCCCAGTTAAGTCATGCTCACAAGCAAGTTCAAGTGGGCCTACCATCCTGATTGTATTCTGCAATGGATTAACCATTCTCACCTTGAGAGGAATGGATTAACAACATCCAGCTATTTCCTTCCATCCCCTTTTATCTTTTGCCCCTGGCATTTCCTTTTCTTCTGCAGCAGCATAACAGCAGTTGCTACAGAAAGCTCAGTGACATGAAGCACAATCTCTTTCATGTCTCCCAGTGTCTCTTTCAGAGAGCATCCTGCTCTGCATCAAGTTAAAAACCAGAAACCAGCTATTGGTCTGGGCTTTTTTCCTTTCTGTTCTCTATTAAAGCTCAGACTGACTGATGTCAGAAGGATTAAACTGTGATTTCATTTATGAAATGTATTTTAATTTCATGAATATTCAAAAATCATGAATTACGATTTTTATTTATGTGATTTCAGATAAAGAGGATATTATTCATTTCAGTAATTTTTATTTATTATTCACCTACTTTTTCTGGGCATCCCCTTCAAATTTTAACTAGATGACTGAGTCTTAAAGTTGTATGACAGAACAAATCCCTAAAAGGCCTGTCTGGCCTAGTTCAGTTTTATAGTATTATTTACAGATGCAAATGCAAAGGTTAGTTTTGAATAAATAAATAAAACATACAATGAAGTGATTCCTACTATGCATTAAAATTGAATATATACATATAATTTTTGTTTATCTCCCTTCATGAGAGAGGATAAGCTTTAGAATGACAACAAATTTAGTGGCAAGTACAGCAGATTTCAATAGAAATCAATTTGTCCTAAGGCTGAATACTAAGTAAAGGAAAAAATTATGTAGGTAAGGTGCCAAGATTTTCCCATTTTAAAGCTCTGCCCTGGCTCTTTAGTGACAAGTAATCTCTGGCATTTCGACCTCCTGGAGCACTCCAGCACATTGGTTCAAGAGAGGTGGACTCCAGCATACCACAGGGGTGTTATTGTGAGGGTGTGGCCTTTCTGCAGCCTCCTTCTGTTATTTGACTTACTCTGACGACAGAAAAATTAAGACCAATATGGGTTTTTTATGGTTTTTTGGGCTGGTCCTGTCTCCTGATGCAGCTAAAGAGCAGCATGCAGTGGATTTGACTCTGCCTCTACTCAGGAGCCTAGTCAGACCTAATCACTTAAAATAGGAAAGGCTGCACCATCAGAAAGATAAATGGCAAATATTTATCCAAACAGCATCATGATACTCCCCACTCAAGGACTGTAGCACCAAACGTATCACATCCACCAACACAGCCCTGCAGTTCCCCAGGAACACAATCTGTGCGAGGAAAGATGTTGGCAGCCTCAGTGATACACAACTTTGTTTCACTACAGGCCAGACCTTAACTCCTGCTTGTTTTGCTCAGCACAAATCTGAATCATAAGGATTCTACAAACCACAGGCAGAATGCTTCGTCTTCAAACCCTCAGAGCAGTGGCAACATTTTATTTCACACCAGCGTTGTTTCCAAGTAAATTGGCAAGCCCCTTAAAGAAGGAGCTTTACCCCTGGTGTCAGATTCTGTGCCACAAACACAAGCAAAGTGCCAGAAACACATTTAGAACTACAGAACTGTGAAGAATACATCCATGCATGCACAGTGTTGCATATGAAAAATGCTGTTGCAATTCTCCAGTACAAACTCTCAGGGTGACACATCCTGTTGGCTGGCTTGGAAGATCTTGTTCAGAGTTGTGGGTAATTTGGTTTGGGTGGGGTTTTTTTTATTTATTTTACCAATGGAAGTAGAAAAAAAAAAGAAAAAGAAAAAAAAGGATGTTTTTCCTGGAGAAGTAAAGCTTCTCAGAACTGGAGCAGCATGAGAAACTGGTCTGCTTCAATTCCACTTATGGAGAGAGGGGAGAAGAACGAGCAGTGAAGGAAACAAAGGGAGAGATCTGGTTGAGATGCATTCCATGATCTGTTCCCTGTTCCCAGAATGAAGACTGAAGGCAAGCCCAAGAAAGATCAAACATACAACAGCTTGAGTACACTCCATCACTGCAAGAAGCATGTATAGATGTCACTTATAGACTGAAAAGCAATAGAAAACAGACTAAAGAAATTCACAGAGCTTTGATATTCATAGACTTTCACGTATACACACATAAGAAGAAGGGCACCAGGAACATGCATAAAAGCCTATAAGCAAATGAAATCAAAGATTATTTGTTGCTATGAAATCAGGTCTGTTGGCCTGAGAAAACATCTAGTGAGACTCTCCATAGTTTCCTGCCTGCCTGCCAGCCATCCAAGTGTGCAAATGATGTCAGATAAAGTGAGGAAGATCAACTGAACTACAAGCATTTAGAGGAACAATTCATTTATTACACAAAAAATTATACTTCCTCCAGAAAATACATACAGCTGATGATGGAAAGATATATTCAAAATATATACATCAGGGTGAGAGCAGGTCTAGTGGTAATAACTTGGCAGCAGCTGACACATTATGGAAGAGATTAGCCTGGCCTGCTTGGCCTCAGAAGAGCATGATCCCAAGCAGTAGTTCAGATTGCTTACATGAAAAAATGGCTCTGATCCCAGAAAAGCACAAAGCAAACTAACATCTTCTCAGCCAGAGCTGGTGGGAAAAATCTACAAGATGTGTGGAGGGTTCCTGCCAAAAACTCAAACCAGGGCAGAAGAAAAATAAAATTAGGTCAACATTTCTATAGGAAATTGGACTGCAAGCAAAGGATAACTCAGAAAAGAAAGTCTGTTGTAGGGTCTTAAATTTTCTCTAGAGAAGGAAAAAAAACAGCAGCACTAGAAAAAATTAAAGATTTAGAAAAAGTTGCAAATTCTTAGAAAATTCCAAGTTTTATCTTTTCTCTACACTTGTGTGTTACAGATGAAATTGCAAAAGAAGAAGGGTGTCATCATTAATATTTCAGAAAGGTCATTCCTAGAAGAAAAATGAACTGGAGGAAAAATTCACATCACTTTTCAGTCTCTAGAGTACAGAACAGATAAGCCATGTCTGACAACAGCCAGTTGAACACAGGATAGATTCAGTACACAGCTATTGGTACCCCAGAAACTTCTTTACCACCTCTTCCATCCCTGCTTTTTTAAGGACAGATGTTCACCTGTCCCTTTCACAGCATCAGTGTAATGTTTAAACTGTGAAGTCTATAGAAAACCCTTCCTCAGGCTCTCCTGGGAAGCAGGACTTACTTACTTCCAGCACTGCAGGTACAGGACTCATGTCTAAAATATTTCAGTTGTGTGGCTGAGACCAGGTCAGGAGCAACCCTTGGCATGGAAGTGGCTTTATTACCCACAGCAGAAAAGGCTGCATTCAAAGAAAGATTCAGGGTATTCCTCTCTTTCTTCTATTCCACTATTCCCCTCAGTCTGGGCCTTAGTGAAACACCTCTGGAATGTCAAGACTTATCAATAGGGACACAAAGGATAATGTCACCTTCAAGCTGATAACCAACTCAAGAACTACCTGTGCTTGTTCTTTCCAACCCCTCCAAGGGTGACACCTATCCCTGCCACCCTGCAAGGCAGGACTCAAGTGGTACTGAGATCTGAAACTTGGAAGTGCTTCTGGACCCTTAAATAATGGGAAAAAAGAGCTTATCCTTTTCTTCTCTTGTCACTGGCTGCCTGGAAACCACAATTCAGGTAAGGCACCCTCGACAGCTCCACACTAAAGAAGCTAAAAATAAATCCTACTCCTCAAGCCAAAAGATTTGTGCAACAGCTGGTAGGGCTGAACTTAGTAGAAAGAAGTCTACTAGCACCAAATTTATGGTCTTTGTTTACACAGAGTAGTAAAAATTAGTAATTGTAATGAAAACAAATGGACCAGTTTATCTCTTTACTTTGATTTCCTTTCCAGGTGATTAAAAGCAGCATAAAGAGACCTCACTGCAGCCCAGGGTTCTTCTCTAGTATTGTACAACCAGATTGTCTTAGGCATGGAAAGAGAATATGCCCAGACTAAAGTATGTCTGAGACTCAGCAGAGCTGCTCAGTTCTCTACAGAAGCTGTATAACAGATGGGATACCGGAAACAGGCTATTTTGAAAACTGGTCAAGACAGAAATTAAGTACTAAATATAGTTTTTTCATCTGTCCCATACAGAGAAGAAAAAAAAGTAAAGGTTTCAGAAGCTGGGAAGTTGGGGTTTTTTTGCATTTTGAGAAAAATATTTTGCATGCTTGTCAGTAAGATTAAGTCTTCAGGCAAAAGAAACTCAGTCTCCATCCCACCACAGTAAGACACTGGTCAGGGATGTTCTGCACAAAGATCAAATGTCTGACTTCAGGATGCAATTATATAGCACAATTCCAACCTGGTTTCTATTGCAGCCAGACAGGTTAAGACAATGCACATTTCATGATTTCATAGTTAAAAATGGGTCACTCAATGGGTCCACTTTAAACCTGATGCTCAAAGCAAGACTTGGCTCTCTCTGCTTTGCCACTACATCTCCAAGAAAAAGACAAAAGTCGACTAAACTGGTGAAAAAAGAAGTCCATTAAAAAACCTTCACAATTCAATTTTCTTAAGCCTTACTGGCTCCAAGTACACTCAGCCAAAAATTTGGTATTTCTGCTAAGGGCAGAGCATCTTTTGCTTTTCTACTCCATGACTGGTTTCTAGTGGAGCAAGAAGTCCAGCTAGAGCTGCAACAGGAGCAGTGTCACAAAGGAGTATCACAAATAGCTTAAGATATGTTTTAATCCCGGGTAAAAAACAGGCTCTCTTTTTTTGTGCTTTTCCCCCACTTCCAGAGAGTGGTACAGAACCAAGATGAAAAATATTACTTACATTTTTTTTTTCTTAAGCTGAAAATCTGGAGAAAAAATATGTTCAATTTGGTCAATCAAAATACATTTCAATCATCTCTAAGTAATTTTGCTTTAGCAACTCACAAAAGCTACTATAAATAGAAATGCCATTTTGAAGGAAGGCTAACTTTTCTGATTGCTTATTAATTCCTTTCTCCATGATATTTTACCCATTTCAAAATCAGCTATAGAGTTTGAGGGAGGACTAAAGTAGAGAACAGGAACAAGGAAACAATACTGGGACCATGAAGAGATCAGAATGGGATGGAAATGGCAGAGCTGCCTCCTGCTACCAGAGGCTCCAGGGTGCACCGGGAGTTATATTTACCAATATTTCTTCCATTGGCATCCAATGGGCTCAGCCAGAGGCAGAGGGAGGTTTCAGGTTGCTCCTGTCTTCTGCAGAGGCCACTTCACTCCTTTTTCCCTCAGATCAGCTCTTTAACATTTACAACAGACTGAATGGCCTCTCTTGGCTACTGATGTTTCTGTCTCAAAGCCAGGCTGATCCCTTAGCCCAGTTTCTTTGGCTTAAAAATCACTAGGCAGTGTTGGGTCTGAGGCCTGTGCTAATTGGATCCACCAACCAGGTGGATGAAGCCACTGCTGCTGTGCAGGTCAGCCTGCACGGAGGAGCTCTGTGCCCTCCCAGCCCAACAGGAAAATATCCTTTACTCATGGGGGCTTCACAGTGCAGCCCTTCAGAAGGCCCTCCTTACACTCCATCAATGGTTATACTCCAGAAGTTTAACAATAAGGGGAAATAAATGTGAACCACATGTCTAATGGGAGGATTTTTCATTCAAATGTGCTTTATTGTGTGATATATGCCTTTAATTACAGTGCAAGCATCTGGGTACATTCATTGCTATTACAGACCAATCTTTCATGTTTATTGAGCATAAGACTACAAGGGACAAAGCAGGAGAGGCTGAGGCATAAGCCAAAGTGGGACATAAAGCTACAATCACATGCTTGGCTGTTCCTCTCCTCTTCCCTTTACAAACCCTGTGGCACTATCTGTAGGTTAACCTCTATATTATACAGACCAGGATTTAATGGCAGAGGGAGTTTTTCAGATTACTGGAAGAAACAGATTTCACACCACCAAACTACCTTTCTAAATTCATATAAGATTTTTCTGATTTACTTCTTTATGTGGAAAAAAACCTTTCTAAAAGTGTGTACATGGGCATTAATGAATAGGTTTTGAAATTGCATTTAGAACAGCAGTTTTTTCTGAGACGTAGTCATTGTTCATGTAAAGAACTTCACACAGCTTGAAAGAAATATTAGTTTGGTCTCAAGCAGTATGTGTCATTTAGGAAAAATTAAAGCAATGTATTCTGCCCCACTTTAAATTGTATGTTATTTAACACACACACCTGCCACACAATGCAGTTTGCCATTCATCAGCTCTTTCACAGACAAGGGTGGTTATTTAAAACAATTCCCCAGTTTTTGTGACCCACCACCCTGAGACACTGAGCAGACAAACACCTGAACTCATCTCACCTAGGTGAAAATGCTGTTCTCACTTGGGATCAGCCCTGACAGAGGGCAGTTGCCCATTCCATTCAGTTCTCATCACACCAGCTGAAGAGCAGCAAACCTCACAGGTCCTTAGGAGCTGCACCCCACTTCTCAGAGTGTTGTATTTCTTCACGAAGTCAGAGCTGTCTCACAAACTGTCCATTCTCTTGCACTCCATCCCCCCATGAGGGCACTGTGCCCCCTCAGCCTGAGCCATGGGTCCTGTCAGAGATTTATGGTGCAGAACAGGCATTGATAGGCAGCCACCACACACATCCTACCTCCATCTGTTTTGGTCATGGATATGCCCCCAATGCTATCCTGAAGTCTTCTGGGAAACTATTAGATGGACAGACACTGGTTAGGACATGCACACATTCTGCACTGGGAGAAATCCCTCTCTGGACAGCTCTGGTCCACACACACAGCCTATACTCTATACTGCCTGGGACAAAGGGCAAATACTGGACCAATCCAGCCCAGAGAAAAGCCCATCTTAGTTCATGGGAGCCTTATGTCCCCCAAAAGAGAGCACAGAAGCTGGTCATAGGACAACTTTTACTGTGAAACACATTCTATGAGCAAAAAGATTATAAAAACAAGGTAGAAAACTTCAATTTGTGATAGCATTGAAGATGCAGCTTCAGCAAATATCTCCTGCTCAAACACCCCAGCTCTTGCACAATTCGTTCTTTTAGGCCATCTCCATTACCATGTACTTTTCATATCCTGTCCTATAATGAATCAAAAGGCTTCTGCAAGCTTGAACATATAATAATAAAGAAAGTTAGATTCCTTTCAGCCTCACTCTCCTACTCAATAGCCAACTCTGGTCTCCACAAGGGGCTCTGCTATCTTGAAGATATTCTCCAGTACTGCTCTTACTATAACACTTAAAATCCAGTGGAGCAATTCAGTAATTCAGCTAGAGGTATCTAGCTGGCCAAATTTCTTTTTGACCAGATTCCCTGGCAATCCATGCATTGACAATAGGCAACAAGTGAAGGGAAGAGCAGAGCCTGAATACACAGGCGTCCATATCCAGATGTTCACAGCCAAGCCAGTGATCACATGCAGAAAGGGAAAAGTGAGAGATCTCATGGAAAATGAGAGATTCCTCCCTGCACCTCACAGAGATTCAGTTCATCCAATCCAAACATGCAAGGGAGACTGTTTACTGGAGGAGCCCAAATGAACAGCATCATTGTAAATACCAGCCACCATCAGGAACAATTTAGCTTGACAGCTGGAGCAGAAACTGTCACTGCAGCAAGGCATCACTGCCAGAAAAATCACCAAATGAGAAACTCACATGTTTCAGGGATCCCCCCAGGCTGCTGGGCAGACACTATTTACACTGTCATCTTTGATTCATCCATCACCCAGTTTCTGCAATCAAACTGTGTACCTTTGGAATAAATGAATCTGCAGTTGCAAATCATGCAAGAAAAAGGAAGCTCTAATCTAGCCTCTCTCAGCAGTTCTCTAAGTTTCTAAATATTCTGTGGTGTCTATACTTAAACTATTTACCCCATTTAGTTAAAACTCTAGGTACCTTCAACCCACTCTATGAAGCAGTGGAAAGAAAAAAGCCCCTACAAAGCCCCAAGACTACACAAACTCAGTTCAAGGCAACAACTATAGTCAACAACTCACCAAACTTGATTTAATGTAACTTTAATTTTTGATATTAACCTAGGTTCACAGTGATGGTACAGCATAACTCATAGTGGAAGGCTGCAAAGGAAAAATAAAGCAGCTTTTTCCATGCTGTCACTAGAGAAAAAGTACAAGCCATGCAGCTAGGGAATATCAGACCCAATTTTGGAGCAGAACTTTCAGACTTGTGACATTTGTGCCTCTGGGGATGTGTGCATAACTCTTGTGGACTTGCACCGAGATTTGAAAAAATCAACTGGCCTGAAGCAAGTGCTGTGTTAGAGGACAAAACTGGAGTCCTGTTTTGGCAGCAAACTTTTGATGACATTATTGTTCTCTTACTATATGGCAGGAAAGTTCCCTTGGGTCCAGTATATTCTGCTAACATGTTATTTGTACGTGCTGATATCTCTTCAACACTGCAAGTATAAAATGCTACAGAATCTATATTCAGACAGTTTATGATCACTGAACCTCTGGCAGAAATGAGTTGCCCAAGGTAGGAGGCTGTAGGAAGGATCCCGTTTTCCTCTCTGCGCTACAGAATCACAAGGATTTTCTACAAAGCTTTAAGCTTTGTTGTTTCTTTGATCAATTGTCCTCCTCTCAAAAATATCACCCTTCATTTTGGTGCCTCAGCTCCTCCTTTTATCATACCCACAATACTTCCAATGAACCAAAATTTTACTGCATCATGCCCTTTCATTTTACAGCCACCCATAGTCCTATAAAAATCAACTGAACACAAAGCTAAAGAATTTTATTACTCTGGAAAAACTTCTTGTAACTGTCACAAAACTACTGTGGGGTTTTTACTCCAAAAATTCAAACCTGTTCACAGGTGTGTGCACCCCCTACACAAACAGGTCACCATTCTTCTCCCAGACACCCAATATGGACACCCAGCTGAAATATGCACCAGGATGTGCAGCATTTGCAAGCATGAATACAGATATGTGTCTTAGAAGCGTAAATGCCCTGCAGAAGAACAGTGCTGGAATCAGGACATTATGAAAATCTTGGGGGTTTTGCTCCTTTTTTTTTTTAGTAGTAAAATTTCTAATTCCACTAACTGTGAGGAAGCATTGGAAAAACATGGTTTTCAAAACTTCCTCAGTCCCAGAAGCACCAAGAGATATAAGAGAGGACAACTGAAATTATTCCAATACCTCCTTGATTTTTTCTCTGCCAAACTCATTACTTTTCAAGGACCAATTCATTATTTTAAAACACTTGTGGTTGAAGTTCCTGAGGTGCTAGACTGAAAATCCAGGAACCAGCCTTCTTTTTCATCACTGACACAATAAGCATGAAAAGCTGAAACACTCACTCATCTGTAACTACTGAGGGGATAGAGGAGTTACAGCTGTTCCTCTGGCACCTTTATTCCCCAGAAAAATTGATTACATGAAGTTTCTATCAGAAGGGAAAAAAGAAGAAAAAAAAGGAGAAAAAAAGGAGAGAATTTAAAAAAAAAAAAAAAAAAAAAAAAAAAAAAAAAAAAAAAAAATATTTTAATAAT
>VXBB01013297.1:113875-132768 GCA_013399915.1 Illadopsis cleaveri
AAAAAAAAAAAAAAAAAAGTAAAAAAAACCCCAAACATAACAAACTTTCCCACATAGTCCCAGTGTTATCTGTGATTTTTTTTTTTTATTTTAACAAATGCAGCAGTATCTAGTCAAGATGGTCAAGGCTGTGACAAGCGTCAGGCGGCAGAATGTTATCTTGCACCTCTTATTTATCACCTCATCCACTTTCTTTTGTTCACTTTCTGCTGAAGATTAAGCTCTGTGGAGGGAGAAGCCACTGATTGCCAAACTTCTTGTTTATCCAATGTTGTCAAATTTGTAATGGTGTAGCTGGGGAATTTAAATTGGTGTACTACTGAATTATTCTGCCTCTTACCTGTTCCCAGCAGGCTCCAAATCACAGTTTGGTCTGTCAGGAAGAAGTGGAATTCTATCACGTTGCATACCTGGGGGTTTTTTCTCTTAACAGTGGTGGTTTGAAACATTTTAAATATCTCTCTCCCTGTTCACTAATATTTTATCTTTAAAACAAATTATCTTATTTTAATTATCTTTTAAACAAATATTTACGCAAGAGAGTTTTGCATGTTGCTCCACAAATTTCAATGTCATTCTGAGAGAAACTTCACGGAGTTGAAACTTCCTTCCATTTCTACCTCCAGACTCATCCATTCCCCACAGAGGTATCGGAGTCTGGGAAGTTTTGCCTATTGAGAATTAGTTGGTTTCTTGCATAAATGAGACAAATAATCAGACACTCAACATATTAGCATCAGAAATGTAAGATCAACTCAAGATATTCCTCCCCAGTCACTGTGAATGGGAGCGATGAAATCTGTACCTTAAGCTTTCACAGCATTCCACAGAGCAGTTCTCTACTTTCCAACAGACAATATTGTACCTTTTTTCCATATATTCCCACCACATTGTGATCCAAGGATTGTTTAAAATGCCTTCCTACGTATTTTCTGTAAATACCCACAAAAACTGGAGGCTCCATTTTCCCTCTGTGCTGGGTGATATATCCAAGTGTCAATATGGACACTCCCTGTGAGACCCAGCCTGACCCACAGCAAATTATCTGTAACATTTACACAGTTTCCACCTTCTGCCAAAGGCCACTTAGTGGGGCCATTAACAGAACCAACACGTGCACACATCAGATTGCACTATTTTATCAATAAAGTAGATACATACACACAAAGCTACTAGGAAGAGATCCAAGATTTTCAACTCACAAGATGCATTTAATCTCCCAGGACCTGATAGTTATACAATGTCACATGGCTGTTCAGGGGGGAATAGTAAAGCCACCCATGTTTGCTTAAAGCCCTGTAAAAATTCCTCCAGCCTGTGCTTTATACGCTGTGGGAAGACATCAGGGTCTATGAACTTGCTACATGTGCATGCCCACACACAGATTTCTTGGCTCAGCCCTGCTGCATTTTTGTGATGATACAGGAGAGTTAGCAAGGCAGAGGAGGGTCCTAATTGGCTATAAAAATTAAGAACAGGAACGATATGCTGTGTTGACTCATATGAGGAAGGATCCTGAATAACTCCTTGGATACTACACAAAGAAAACAAATGGTGGTAACTGACATTTGTCCTTAAATCAACCAAGTAACCAGCAGCCACAAAGTGATATATCTTTCAGAAGGCCTTCTGAGCTGCATCTCACTCAGTTGTCTTCTGGGAATTTCCCTAAGCAGGAAAAAGCAGGACAATAACTATCTGAGAGTTAATGAAAGATTTGGTGATTGAATTGTTTTTATATTCAATTATTTCAGTTGATGGAAGTGACAACGTCACAAAGTCTTTGGTTTTCTCAGTATGACACCTTATTTCAAAAAGTTCTGTTGAGAAGAGATGGACTCCTCTTAAGGAAGAAAGTCTTAGAACATGGAGTAGATTTTACAAAACATCAGCTTGGAAGGGACAATAATTCTGTTAAGAGGACATTCAAAATGTGTTGGGTTTTTTGGTTGGGTAGTCATTTCTTTAACCAACTAGATAAATACCTTAACATTGTTGTCAACTGTGCAGAAGTTAGCTAAAAAAGAAGAGGGATGCTTAGGATAAACCAGTCAATAAAAAAAGGCTTGAATCACAGCCACGGAACTGTAGGTCAGATCTTTGAGGAAAGCTGTTTAATGGGAAGATCTAAAACACTGACTATTTGTATTTCATTCCAAAACTTTAATATGGCTTTCTATTTTTATAAACAACAAAAAAAATTTAAATCTTTTTATCTAGGCAGTAAACAAATTCATTATTTGTAGGGATAGGAACTGTCCGTATTTCAGTTCATTTTACTCTGTGGAACAACATACAAAGCAAAATGGATTTTCAGATTCACCATTCTCATTAATTTCCAAGTTGACCACAGCTTGCTTAAAACACCAGATTATTGCTATTTTAATTGAAAGAAAACTAATAAGATAAAAATTAATCTGAAATATATCCTTTAATCTAAGATATGAAATTAATTTTTTCAACTTGTTTACTCATTCACAGTTATAAGAGGATGGACTAGATCTTCCCTTAATAGTTTCTGCTGCTGGGAGTCAAACTGTATGCACTTGGTTTGTTTTCAGAGTAATTTGCATTTTTAAATCTGCCCCTAAAGGAGTCATTAAAATAGAATTTAAGGGTCAAACACACTTGTAAAACTGAGAGAGGTGGAAGAATATGGTGTCCCACTGTAGCAGTGGCTGCATTGCAGAGCATCCAGCAAGTCACCTTCCCTGTCACAGTATCTGTGGATGAATATTACCCACAGGTTACAGGCTAATGATAAACTTTCTATTTTATTGCTCGCTCATGCATCAAATCAGAAGAGCTTCAGAGCAGTTTTATCCCCAAAAAACAGACATATGAACTGAGAAAGTAAGCACTATTTGATACAGCTCCACCTGTTTTGTGCCAGGCAACTTCATGCTGCTTTGCAGGAAAATGGGCGCAAAAACAAAGGACAGAGGAGTATGAGCAGAACTAGGCTGCAGTTGGACAATTAGCCCCTGCCAGCATGGCATCCCTTTGAATAGCCTCCTCACAACTACAGAACACCACCGCAGCCTCTCTAGACAGTTATTTTAGAAGGTCTTGCTATCTCTTTTCTGGTAGCAGCAGACAGATGAAATGGTCATTGCCATTGGCATGATCCCATAATCACATCTAGGAGAGAAGGCATGGCACAGTAGAATGGGAAAGTGTGAAATCCAGATCAGGCTTCTAGACAAAAACAGAGAACCACAACTTCTTATGAAAATGCAAAAGACATGATGAATATTCTTAAGTTAATGGGACTTAAAGCCTAAAAGTCACTTCGTTCTTGCACTGGCCCAACCTGAGTGAAGGACAGGGCTGACCTCTGGTTCCCACTCGACTGTAGCAGAGCCCGTGTTTCCAGACATGTAGGAATGCACCACACTGGTCTCTCAGAAGACTTCAACTGGGGATTTCACATGGCACTGCTGTCACACTCTAACAGCACTGGCCCTTATCTCAGTATCAGTCGTGACTGCAGTGAAGCAGCGTGATCCTGAGTCAGAGTGACAGTCCTTTCACAACTCTTACTAACCCAACACATGGCTCAGCACAATCTATACCTCAGTTTTGTTAAGGAAATATTTCAGTTGGGAAAAGCACTGCTCCATGGTTCCATTTTAGGACCCACACTGAACCAGCACTTCAGGCCATCCTTCTGACCAGTGAAGGAAGGCATCATGAGTGGCCTTGAATGCAAAGGCAGACATAAATGAAAAGCCTGAACTTGGCATTGCTCCATTTCCATTTGACCAACAAGCTTCAGAACAACTCATCTTTGCCCTTTGAACAATTTTACTCTGTTTCTGGGATAAAATGTAAGCAGATTCAGAGTATTTCTAGCTCAGTTCATTTTTCTTGTCTTTCTCCTGGGCAGAAGACAGCAGCTGAGGTGTGCACACAGATGCATTAATTTGAAGGAGCAGAAGCAGAAATGCTCCTGGCCTGTTATTGCTGTACTGGATCAGGGGAGCATTAGTATCACCTCTCAGTCAATCACATGTGCCTCCCTTGTGTTTTGATTTCTCCTTCCAGTGATTAACATCAAAAAAAGATTACAAAGCTCTGCTAATAGAACTATAGTGCTTCAACCCAAGAGCAGATTCTCTGCACTCCCTGCAGATGGATCTCTTTGCAAATGCACACTCAGGATGTCTCATCTGGCTTCTCACATACATGACCACCCCATCAGATGCCTCTTTCTTCCAAGTCTGTTTGTATAAACACCAGGATCATGCAGAACCATTACCTCCAATTTAAAAGTGGCATCAAGCCATTTTGTGACATCAAATAAATAGATTGGTCTTTCCAGTTTACTTCAAAATCCCTGTTATACTGATCATCTGAGTGCAGAAAACTATTTGACATTTGACTAACTCCTTCATACAGTATGGAATTGATACTATGAAAGGAGTATGTTTACAAGAGCTTTGTTCTTGCAAATGTCACTCAAGAATCATCAGTAGCACAGCAGCAAAACACCTGGTACCTGCCAAAGCATTCTTTTAGCAAGTGGGAAGCAGAGCAATAGGAAATTATTTGATTATATTCTCAGCAACTAGTTTGGTAAAAACTTGCACTAGCCTTTCAAAAGAAATTCTCAAGTAGAGAGGCACAGTATTTTAGCTGATAGAGTAGGGTAGGATAAAGTAAAGTACAGTAGAGTATTGATAGGTAATGAATCCAATTAATTTCCCAGCTGAGTGTGATTTTCCCATTATGGTAATTGCTGAGTGATCTCTCCCTGCCTTTATTTCGACCCACAGGCCTTTCATTATATTTTCTGCCCCTGTCCAACAGAGGAGAGGAGTGACCAAGTGGCCTTGATGGACACCTGGCATCTAGCCAGGGTCAACCCAACACCATGAGAGAAACTTAGTGGTTATTCAGCATGTTTTTGCTTTCCAGAGTCTAGGGATGACAGAAACATAAGAGAGGAAAGACAAAAGCTCGGCAAGTTTTAAACTTTGTAGAATTTGTAACTTGATCATTCTATGTCTCAGCTCTGGGCTGTAGCAGGGACTGCTGCTCCAGAACTGAAGCACACATCTCCCTAGCCACAGCACCTTACTACCACATTGCACCTGCTCAGCATCTTTCAGAACAGGTGAGTGCTATGTAAAGGCAAACTTGCTAAGGACAAAGTAACAGACTGGAGATGTCTCACTCACAGAAGGCACTGCAAAGAGGCTTAAAAGTGGCACAGAGGAGTTTGTCATCTGTTGCTGCTCCCTGACTTTCAGTTTGCAAGCAGAATGAGCACCCCTCAACAGCCAGCTATTACAGACCAACCCAGCCTGAGTGCTCCATCCTCAGAGACAGCGCAGAAATCAGCGCCTACAAATCAATAGATTTTTAGAACAGCTTCACATGTCATGTCAAATCTCTAAATCTTTTCATCTTTCATAGTATCACCACCACTGAAGTTTCCACACCCATCATGATCACTCTAACACTCAGCTCCTTTTAGCACACTGGCTTTGGAGTCACTGCATGGCTTTTGAGCACATTAAAACCTGCAAAGTGAGAACAGCAAAGCACACTATAAATTCTTCATCATCTCTGAAAGGGAGCAGCTCTAGACAACATTCCCTTCAACTCCCGGGTCAAAATTGTTGGATTATACCTTTTTCTGACCCAGAGATGGGGCAACTGAGAGGCATATTAAAAACTTTTATTCCATTTTCAGTCTCAGGTGAAGCGTGAGACAGTACAGGTGTTATAATTCATGCCATCAAAATCAAAAGCCAACTATTTCCTAATTACAATACATTATAAGCGTCTCTTGGCCTATCAGCTTTTGCCACACAGTGCTGTTAATGCCTTAAAGCAAATCATCTAAAATTACCCCTCATGGGTCCTACTACAATGCATCTTTCATAGTTCTATTTCTCCAAAGTATCCAGTCTTATTTGCAAGGCCATCATTTGAAAACTTGTTTCTAGTTCCATTTCTCTCTCAACAATGTCTGTCCTACTCCATGGCATTTCTAAGTTGGCATTTCTTATCTCAAAGTTTCCATACAGATGCATACTATGTGAGCCTTCTGTCAGGCTTGGAGAATTCTCAACAAATCCATTTCCCACATTTCCCCCTCCCTCTTAAACAGAAAAGACTTCTCCAATGGCTTTGTTTGTCATTTGCTGTGCACAGTAAAGTACACAAGTAACTATTACTAACATTGTTACTATAAAAACTACTGGGCAAGAAAGTACTTGGAGACAAACCACTCAGCAAGAAAATACTGGGCAAGAAAATACTGGGCAAGAAAATAAACTACTGGGCAAGAAAATACTCAGGAAGTAACTACTTGGCAAGAAACTACTGGGCAAGAAACTACGGGACAAGAAACAAGAAATTACTTGGGAAAAAAATATTTGGCCAGAAACTATTGGGCAAGGAACTACTGGGCATCAGGCCGGCATCAGGCAGGGTGTGTTGCTTCTACAGCTGCAGCTCCTGGCAGGCATTGAGCTTGGACAAACGGGGGGAGCTTATGCAATGTTCATTTACTGTTTGTAACAAATAATATTAGTACATATCATTAAATAATACATAGTATGTATTTGTATGTAAGTTTTCTGTCAAGCTTTAAAAATTCTTTACAAATCCATTTCCCACAAAAATCATTGAAACATTAAATCGATTGCTTACCTTTTGATCCAGACTGTAGGCCAAGATCCACTCCTCCTGCTTGGGGTGGAAGAGCAAGCTCTGGATATAGAAGTTCAAACGGTACTTCTGGTAGGTAGCCCCTTCATCAGAGCTGATGAGGATGCTGCTCTCAATCTCTGGATCACTAAGAAGCATGATCTAAATAGAAAAATGGAGGGAAAGTGTAAATGGAAAAGCGAAAGTGAACATCATTTATGAGTGAGGTCATACAGCACTGACTCCTATTAGATGTATTCAGAGCATCACTTGAGTGTGACAGCCCATAGAATTAGCGTGGCGTTTAGTATTTCAGTTTCATTTTCTTTGGCAATTCATTTGCTGATTTATTTGGCGATTCCTTTTTCTAATGTCATCCGGTTAAATTCTATGTACCAAAGTTGATTTTGGTTGGACATAGGAACTTCAGGCAGCCACACCAGGATTTCCTGGACCATTTTCTGTCTACCACCTCTCTCCCCCAATATGTAATCCTCTCTCCAAAAGTAAACAGAGCATTCCTGAGATTTAAGGCTCATTATTTGGCAGCTTGCAGTGCTATGAATGAGAGCATCACCTCTCTGGAAACACAGAATGACTTCCTAGATCAGCTGCTGGCATCTGGGTACATCCACATGCACATGTGCAAACACTGACATGATTTCGTAGATCACACTCCCAATTTGTACAGCAAGAGACATTCATTCAGTCAGTGAAAACATAATTTTCCCCAAGCACAGGAAAGTGCATGACCTCAATTTGTACAGGGAGGAAAACACTTCTGAGCCTCTAATTTTAATTAGAAAATTATTACCAATATTTCAAAATGGGTTGATTCTGCACCATCAGATGGCAAGCTCTACATAAACATTATCAAGAAAAATGTTGTGAGAACATTAACACCATCTTATTAACATCTGGAGAAAACGACTTCACATTAAAGCAAATACCAGTACCATAAAATAAAGGCAAACAGTGGGAAATAAATTAGCGCTGTTCTAAACACAGCAGGTTGTTGATACAGCAGCTGAATCAAATATAGAAACTGTCTTTCAGCAGGAAAACAGATCTAGGAATGGCCTTTTTTAGCTCACTGCAGAATGATCAGCTAACTGAGATCCACTGCAGTTTTGGTTTTTGTCCACATTGACTTCTCTTATCCAGCTTCACAGAGCTCCAACTTCAAGACTACGATAGGGAAGTACATTAATTTTGACAGCAAAAATCAGTTACAAGGAATGGTAAAACCCTTGGTATGTTAGACCTTCATCAACCAAAAAATTTCAGTGCTTGTTTAATCTTAAGCACCTCATTAACTCCATGAATTCACCAAGGGAAAGGAAGTATAACATAAATGGCTTCTGATCCTTTCCATTAAGAAATGAAAAGCTGAACTAGATGTGAACATTTTCCCAGAGCAAAGCCATCTGTATGAATCCAGCTTGATGTCAAAGCACCTTCAACATCCCTCACATACACCACTTACCAGCCCCAAAATCAGTCTCTAGCCATTCCCATGGAAGCCACAGTACAAGTCCTGGAGAAATGCATTTGCATTGTGCTCTGCTGCACAGCCTGGGGAACAAGAAACGTTCCCACAGGCAACTGATTTCTTGGGAATTAGCCTGAGAAGAGGTCTCCAAGATCTCCACTCAGAAGGATGCTTTGGTACATTTCTTCTTTCTAATCAGATCAAAATATCGATTTCATTATTCTGCAAACAATAACAATTTCACAACTATTTGAAGCTATTTTTTCTGTGACTTTTGACTTAGACTGTAAAGACATTTTATATTTAGTTTATATTTAGCCTGTTCATCTAAAGCATATTGCCTGTGCCAGAGACTATAACATAGTTCAGTAAAAATTATTTGTTTATATGGAATGGAAGAAGGATTCTCATTTAACAAGACCTGCTCATTTAACAAGGTTACCCAGAGAGATCTTATCTTTAAAATAAAGGAAATTTCAGGAATAAAAATATTTTCCAGCTGATGTAATAGAAGATTACAAAGTTTACAATGCTGTATATTAAAAGGTCACTGCTGGAGTTCTGTCCTCAAATAACAAGCACAAGACAGCTGACAGTGACATGGACATTAAGTGGCACACACAAAACATCCCCTCTGCCATTTCACACATGACCTTCACTTCAGTGGTTAGTTCAAGAAATGGTCATATGAGGCAAGAAAAGCATTGTTTCCACCAGATGGTTCACAAATCTGGCCAATTTGTTCTTCTGGATGCATAACAGTGGTTGTAAGATCAGGTAATAAAACCACCAAGCCAAGAAAGTTGGAAGAACCTAACAACAGTCATATCTAGAGGTGACATCACATAAATCGTGCCCTGTGCCTTCATCCTGTTCCCACATCCACGCTCCATTCTTCAAATGGAGAAACGAATACCCAACATCTCTGCTGTCATCCACCCTCCCAGGAAAGGCTGGTCCTCCACAGAGCAGGATGGGAAAAGCAGGAAGCTCAGAGTGAAAAAAAAAAAGCCCACCACCAGCCACACAGCTCAGACTGACACACACATTTGTAACATGGCACACAGAAAAAGAAACGTGAGAGACTCTGGGCTTTTCTTTTATTTATTGTTTTACTTTTTTTTGTGGAAGCTGTAGCAGGAGGGAACTTTTGGCAGGAGAAATAGCAGGACATTTGTCAAAGCTGTGAAAGTACTACTTCTCATTATGGGACCAGGACGAAGGATCTACCCCAGTAGTGATTTAAATTAATCACTTTTAATTAAGAGACAATAAACAAACTCCACAAACTCCATTCAAAATGAGCATTTCTGCCAGCTTCCTGTGTTGCCATTTATAATTGCCATAAGGAATAGCAAAGGAGCACTAGAGAGTTGTCAAATATAATTTATAAGGGTTTAAGATCTAATCATTTTCTATAATATTAAATTAAATGGCAGACTTTATTTAAAAGGAAATTACATTTGGTCTTTCTACAATCTATATTATTTATATATACATGCATGTATAAAATATTCCTTTCAGTTGCTTTTTCCTCTATTTTAAGTGGAGAGGGGAAGGGCAGGCAGGACTGGTTACTGCCAGTGGTAAGTCAGTCAGAACACACTTGAGATGAGTTCATTTATGCTACATACCTTTTCCTGACCTTCAAAATCCAGTGAACAACGAACGGCAAGCACCAGACCAAACAAAAAAGGCTGAAAATCAGACTAAACTTCAGAAAGTTCCTTAAAAATGGATGCAGAGGAAGAGAACTGCCTGGGACATGGTGCATCTCTTTTAAAGCAGAAGCTCTGGGGATAGTGAGGACACACACAGCGCTGTTCTGAATGAGCTCCAGGTGGGCAGAACACCAGACACCAATGAGGCAGCACATAGAAAGAAGATGATATGGAGAAGCCATCTTGCAAGAATATTAACTACAATATACAGACTGAGATCTTTAGTACATGGGCAGGAAACACATCCAGCTCTGAACACTTCAAGGGGATTTACCCCAAGGAATAAACAGCACAAGCTGCAGGCAGGAAGAAAGAGGAGGGAAGATGTCATACCTGTGCCTGCCAAAATGTGTTTGGTACACAAATCATAGCAGTAGTTAAGAGTCACTCAGATTTGTTGGAGGGTGTGTAGGACCCTTAAAGGAGCTCAAATGCAGAAATAGTGAGGAAGGAAAGTGACACCATATTACAGCACAAATCCACTAAAAAGTCATGCCCTCTGGGGCTAAAATAATAAAAACGAGGGTAAGATTTGTAACTGAGAACCTGAGTTCCTGCTAGCCAGAAGAAAATTCCAGGTATGTCACTGGGTTAATGCACACATCTTCTGTGGTGTTGCTTTCACCTGGGTTATGTGCAGGTGGGTAAGATGGCGACACATTCCTGTTTTTCTGTGCCAGGGTAGCCAGGCACAAAGACAGCTATGATATGGAATATTGACCTGTACAGTAATGAGTGTACAGTAACTGTACACCTCTCACAGACACAATGCTACAACATGCCAGGCAGGCATGGAGATACAGGCAGCCTGAGCACAGAGATCACAACAGAGATGTGTTTTGTACACAGCTGAATTAGTTAATAAACCACCACTGGGTCACAAAAAACCAAAACAACATACCACATAAATGGCATTTTTATTAATATTAGCTTTCAATGAAACCTTTTATTTTTCTCAACGATCATAAATTTTCACTGTAAATCACCAAAGCGCATCTCCCTAAATCAGCACAGGCCAGTTTTATAGGTGCAATAATCTGTAGCAATAGTACCACAGAGCTACATTAGCAAAGGAGCACCAGAGAGCTGTCAAATGAATAAAGATAGGTTCAAATAAATGTCTTTTGTTCTGATAAATAGATAGACAGCATTAAACCATTGTGTGCTGCCTCCTGATTCTCCTTTTCACTTTAATGCACTTTTCATAAGCTGCTCTTCTCAGAGGTCCTAGTCACATTCACCTATGCAAAAGGCTATTCTAAAAAGACATAAACAAAATAGTTTAAAAAAATAAACAAAACCAATAGAGCACCTACAAACCATATAAGCCTCCACAGCTTCAAAAGAAATCCAGTTCCTTAGCAAAGTATTAGAATTTGCTCAGTAGCACTGCATTATCCTCTCTTACAACTGCAAAGGCAGTTTTGCCACAAACACTGCTGCAAAGCCAGAAAGTTGAGGTTTCATATTTACAGGTTCATGGGATTTCCATATTGAATGTGCTCAGCTTAAGAGTGAAAAGGCTTTTGGGGGGGTTTTATGGCCTCCTTCCACTAGGCTCTCAACTCAGAAACAATTCAGATCCTTCCTAAAGCCTGGCCAAATCTACATCATTAATGACAAAAGAAATCAGATTTTAAAAAAGAAAAATTATTTCATTTCTTTTGCTTTTCCAATTTGATTTAAAACACTTCATGGTTTGTATGGTCCCATGTCTCCTTCCCACAAAGTTTTATAGTAGCTTTGAGATTGAAAAGCCAAAAAGTTTCAACAATTTATGCTGAAATGCCAATGCAATAGGAGGATTTCTGCTTTGTTTGGATTTTGATGTCCTTTCCTCCTTTCAAAACTGAGAAATCAAAATGCAGTGACATTTAAAGGCTTAAAGATACAAAAGTTGTTTTCTTCCTTCAAAACATCAGTCCATCACAAGTTAAATATCAACAGTTTGGATCTCTCTTCTGGAAAAAGTAATTTTCTACATTGAAGCATTTTAGATTACATGTTTGACCATTGGAAATTTCTCATTGGCAAATACTTGGTTATTCATTCCTCTCCCATTCTTTCTCTCTCCAACATCATTACTGCAATTACTTCCCCTGCAAGCTAAAGGATGCCCTCAGAGGTCTGAACACAACCCAAATCTGTTAGAACACAGCTATACAGTATATCTAAAGCCCTTCTCTGCCATTCCCATCGAGAACAAGTGCAACTCATTGCAAAGAAAAGCTCATCCTTTTTTTCCCTTCTTTCATCACTACATGCCATTCCAACTAAAAATCTTCAGTTCAATTAAATCAGCCCAATTCCCTCTGAGATTAAAAAATGCTGGTACCACAAGTAACTGTCTACTTACCAACAAAAGTAACACCCATATAAATCAGCTAAGCTGAAGCTGTCTTTCAATGATTTGCACTAGTTTAGAAAGAGAGTTTCTAGAAAGCACACCTTAACTTTATACAAACTTCCATAGATGTTCAGAGTTGGCTAAATACCTGCTCACTGCCCTGTAGATATGTTGACCTCTGCAATAATCAGGGGGAAATGAAAGCAACCTCTGTTTTCTAGTCACCAAGCATATCAGACAGGAAAAAATGGGACATGTCACTGATAAAAATCTGCTCTAGAGAGAAATCCTGTGTATTTACATACAAGCAAGGAAATTCACTCCATTATTTAGGGATCAGCAGCTGTGACAAGAAGGACATCTGCCCTCTGGGAAGCCAAATAAGACATCTATGAAGAGGGCAATAGCTTTTATATAATTACTTACTTTGTGTCCCAAAAGGAAAATGCTCATTTCAAACCCTTGTGTTACAGAGTAGCCCAGATTTGGGACTCCTTCTTCCTTCACATGGCTCAAAAACTTGCTTAATGTTAAGGATAACCCTTGGGCATCAGTCAAGCAGTAAAGGGGCACTGAGCTTTCATGAGAGATAAATTGTCTGGACCTACCCATTTCGACTTCTTGTAACTTCACTTCTTATTGCCCAAAATTTAACATTAATGGCAGATTTAATTAATGAATATAGCACCAGATCACCAACTCTCAGAACCATAGCGCTGTAATCTTAAAGGATGAAGTGCACTGCACTCACTTTATAAGGGTTTATGAAGCATGTGTTATAAAAGTACCTCAACCATAAGGCTTTTATACCTTGGCACTCACTTCAATACAATCCCATAAAACCCAAGCAATCTTTAAGTGTTAAAGGTGACTTTCACTACTGTATTTATTATTGGATAATGAAAAATGACTCAGATACCCATAGAAACTCAGCAATGAAATAAGAGTTTCCTGAGACTTTTGCATTGGGTCTGCACTATATGTACCGTGACCAAAGAACCGAATAGCTCTCTCAAGACATTTTAGACACTTCACACTAACCTCCCTCCAGAACTTCCTTCCCATCAGGAATTCTTCATAATTACAAAACAACCTCAAGTCTGCAGCATCACATTGCTCGCCACTGAACTTTTCAGACATCAACAGCTGTTTCTGTAAGCCTTCAGCCCATCTGAAGGACCTCTTCCATAGACTCCTCCAGTTGTGCCAGAGACTGACAGCTCTCTAAACCACCAAACCAGTTTGAGAAGATACCAACACCATAGGGAGCCCACACATGGGTTCCCCATTTCTGCATCACTGAGACAGAATGATCAGAGTACATGATGCTGTTCAGGTGAGATGCAGGCTCATCGTCTCCAAAGAATGTTTTGCCTTTCTCAGAGGGTACATAAAGGAAGAGAACCATTACCAGAAACAAAGTAATCAACTGTAAAATGAAAATTTTTCTTTAACATAAAACAGCAGCCTTTTTCAGACAAGAGTGGGCGTTGGTGGAGTGCATCAAATGAGCACCACCAGTACTACCTTGCCTTCTCTGAAGAGATGCACGTCAGCCTACCACACTTGTTTACAGGCAATAACCCTGGTTAATCTTTTGTTGTCTTCTATTGTCTCTCATATCCAATTATACCCAGACTAAAATTACAATTAACTGTTCAGATTTGTACAAAATTGCAAGAGGCTTTTGGCACTTCAGCCATACCTACCGTAAACTGCCTTACCAAAACAAAACACTTCAGAGAATTCCAAGCTCACACATTCCCTTCCCAATGGAGAGGGCACTCCATTTTAATCAGCACCTCCACCACCTGCGCGAGAGCACAGATGTACCATGCAAGAAGCCCTGAAGATCAGGAGCAAATTAAAGTTTAATTGCATATAAAGGAAGAGCTCTTCAAGGAAAACTACTCTGCCATCCTCACTGGCAGGTGGGAAATGAAAATATATCATGGCTGTAAGACTTTGACAAAACTCAGAGTTGGGAAAAGAAAACAGATACTTTAAGGCTGCCATCTGAACCTGCCCACAATGCCAAATCCCAGGATGGATCCAATTTGCATGCACAGGAGTGGACTAAGCCATCATAACAGACCCAACAAAGCAGAACACCTTATCTTTGTTTTGCTGCTGAGCAGGTCAGAACAACATGTCTCCTCTCTTTCTCTTGTCTTTTTGGCACTGGACACATGTACTTTTCACTTTTAATTACAAGGCACAGCAAGCATTTGCTTGTTAAATTTCAGGTGCCTGTGGGGATGGAAGCCATCCAAAAAGCATGTGTTTGACCTGGCAAAGAGTGATTGACTGACAACAGCCACATGCTTGGTTGCAAAACCTTTTCATTGTCACAGCAAGGCAGCCTTTATCCAAGGTTACTCCAGCCCATTATATTCTTGTTACAGCTGCACATTCTCCAGCTCCCCACAGATCATCGGAGCAAAGTCCTCTGCCACAGAATTCCCACCTGCCTGAGGCCACTTCAGTGCTGTCCAGCTAATTTGCCACAGGCTTTTCTGTGTCACAGCATGTTCATGCAGTGCTCTGCTCCACAAACTGCCAAATGGGTTATAAGCACCACCACTGGATTTGTGCATCCACTTTGACCAGCACTTCTATGAGTGGGCCTGAACCAGAAGTAGAAGAAACCTCCACTGGTAATCTTAGGCACCAACCAGTTCTTCCACACAAATGCAAAGCCTCTGATCTATATTATTATATTGCTCTAGTGGCTGGTATTTCTGCATAGCATAGTTCTGCATGATGCCTTTTTACTCCTCTGGACTCCACGCAGGAAAGTCCCAGTTGTTACAATATCTGACACATTGTTTTGTGGTCACCAGTTTTTTTCTAGTGACAGGGAACAGCTCTAATCCCAAACTGTGTTCACAGAAAGAGAAAAGCAGCATTCACTGTTATAATTATATGTTATTTGAGTAAATGCATGGTTGTGCTATTCTCCATAGAACTACAAAGTAATTTTCACCATTATGGTAACTTCCCATGTAAGCAGAAATAGTTACAGAAAATAATGCTATCAGTAAGGAGAGGCTGTGTGCACCACAGCTGCTGGAACTGAGAACATCATTTATATAAAAACACTCCTCTGATTATAGGTCTCACCTGGGAGAACACTTTACATGTGGGTATAAGTTTACTCACAGTAGTTGCCCCATTACAGAAAACAAAAAGATGTGCATGGATAGTTACTCATGGGGGTAAACTTTTGCAGCCTGTATTCAGCAGTCTATTTCATTTGAGGACACTAGAGTGTTTCATGACTCTACAGAAAAATAAAAATCACGTTATGTATCTCCCTCGAGGCCATTAAATCTGAATACAATTTTAAATGCATCATTGCTTCTCCTTTGCTTACCCACTTTATTTTTCTGCTTTTTAGTCAGATTCCAAAGTGAACATAGACAACAGTCAGCTTTATCACTGTTCACATCCAGATGCTTATCATCTATCTCAATTTACTTACCTGGCATCTATTACTCATGTCCCTCACTGTCCCTAATGTACTTCTCTTCCTAACATCCCTGCACTGGAGGAAGCTAAGATGATAGAAGGTCTATCCAATTTCTGGATGCAAGGCCAAGGCCACACAAAAATTAGAGGTTAAAGTTACAAAACATGATGGCATTGCAGTGCTCTGCATGGTAGCACTCAGCTCTAAGCCATCCACTGAGGTTGCAAGCCCTGCATGCTAACTTGGGTGCCAAAGATTCAGGTGCCAGATATGGGAAAGTTCCAAACCTAGGTAGAGGATTCCCAACTAGCACCTCACTGGCTTTGACATTTTCCATTACATTTAATAATTGTAATTAATGAAATAGTCCTTGCAGGTTTATGGCAGTAGTGTAGTCTGCAATTACACACTGAGCAGGTGAGTGGCTGCCCCAGTGACTGAACCACAGCTGCTACATCCTATTCCAACAGGGTCACTGACACTTCACAGCCTGGGGAAAATGTTATACTTTCCTTTCTGTATCCCTTCATGCTCATATGTGAGGTCTGGTCACTGTAGGGCTCTAAGAACCAGTGCAAGAGGAAACAGAACTGGAAGAGGGGGAAAGATTTTTATCTCCAACACAACCCTAACACTTTGGTTTTAGAATCAATTGGCAAACATCAGAAAATTTTCAAGTTTACTCCATCTTTCCACCCATTTCCAGGTCCTGAGCACTGCATTCCTTGCACCCATTCCATTGCCTCTCAATCTCTGAGCACAGCTGCTTCAGGAGTTTTGTTGCTTTCTTGTAGGCATTTTTAAGGATCATATTGGTCTGCCATGGGAAGGTTCCAAGGGAGAAAAAAGATGACAGATGAGCTTTTTCTATCAGCAACAGAGAATTAAAATATTAGAGGGTTCACTGTGAAAGCCAGAACCAATCTCTCCTCAGAGACAGAAGGACTGGTCTAAGAGTTGATTGCCTAGATTTATAAGAAAACTACAGCCTGAGTTTTCCCTAACTGCATCTGTGCACCATTTAGAAAACCCCTGTCATTACTTTTAGAGTCCAGCAGCATTTGTCTGTATACAATGAAAAAAAGGCATCTTAGAACCGAGAGGGTGAAGGGCAATGAACTCCCACTAATGCAAAAAGAAGCCTCAAGCACTGCACAAAATAGTGAAATAACTCTCTAAAATCTAGCCCAGCCAAGCTCCATGTTGAAGAAAACTAATTCTAACACAGACAGACAAGTGTTTCCAGGTTTCCCAGTGCTGCTTGGGATAAAATATTTTACCCAGAATTGATAACAGCAGAGCTGACATTACAGTTACACTGTAAGAGGCAGATGTGGGCATGCACCACAAACTGAGACTGGCCAGCATGTGCCCTGAAGACTCTGCTGATCCTGGCTATTAAAATCAGAATTCACTCAGTAATGCTGAGCTTCTCTATTCTTCACTTTGTAAAATGATGAAACTAAAAGGTATTTTGCTACTTATTTTTGGGTTTCAGGTAGGCAAGGGGTGGTGGGAGGATTTTCCTCAAAGGGAAATAAATAAGTCTTTGTGAACCAGCTCTTATCGCTAAATATCAAGGTCAGATCATTATATGGTCTGCAAAAGGACCCACCTGCCCCTTTTCCAAGAGCTGGTCTCCACCCATTCTATTACTTTTCCCTCCTTTTTAATAACAGGATATTAACAGGACTCACTATTATTGATTGATTTTCCTGCTGTCTGTGAAGCACCATGCCCCTCCTCATTAATTCAAAACTACCTCATTTTTCATACTTCATAAATTAATATATTATTGGAGCTGCAGCAGTAAATGAGATGGCTATGTTTCAGAATGTGGTAAGGAGGATGGAGGAAAGAAAAAAGTGTCATAAAATTGCCCTATATCAGGACCTGCAGCTGTGTTCACCCTACTGACAGGCCATGAGGTTAATACAGGCAGCCCTGTACAAGGTGATGCCTCCTGACAGACCCTCTCCTCCCTCTAACCAAGACAAGGCACTCTGAAAGCTCACACAGCTCCACTCTGCCCACTTCATGAAAGCAATGCTCATGCTAGGTGACAAAATTGCAGCTTTATTTTAGCTGATATCGTAACTCCTGATCTGTCCTTTAACACTCACTGTCTAAACTGGAGCAAACTACCTCTGTTTTTCTGACAGCCAGCTCTGGGAACTCTATATCTGAATATGGATGGGACCTCTTCAGTTTTACTCCATTTCTTGTCTTAACAACCTTGTAACATCTCTAAGTCTCCACAGGGCCCTGACTGGAGCAATACAAGCGAAAGCAGGCAGAGAGTGCAACAGGAGAGAGGGACTGACAGCCTTCCCTGTCATAGATATGCACCAGTATCCTGCCAAGTTTATCACTCTTACCTGGTAACCATCCTTTTGCTCCAAAAATTCTTTGCCATTTGGAACACAGAGGTGCAAAGATGCCAAATACAGATGTATAAAGGTACACAAAGACAACCCTAACTCAAGTTTTGTAATATGTGAACTTCTTTTCCTTCACAAACACTGAAAGGATGGCTTTCATTGTAACGGGCAGTTTCTATTTATACCTCTTTTCTAACCCTCTTCCCTTCAGCCCCATTAAATAATGCCATATGGGAGTATTTTGTTAATTATCTCAATTGCATTTATTTTTAGAAACAGCTGATGAGCAATGTGTGTAGTTCAGTGGGTCTGGTTGGGTTTTTTTCTGTTTGTTTTTAAATGTATTTGCTTCTCCAGAGAGCTAACTGGAAAAACCACCAGGAATCTCCAGTTTTCACATCCATGAATTCCCAGGGACAGCCTTCCCTGGAGGGCAGTGATCACATTGCCCCTGTTTAAGAAAGGAGAAAACTTCCACTGGGGGTCTCGCATCAGTTTGGGTCCCAACTCTGTGTTGTCTGTTCTGGAAAATGGTCATCTCCCAGACCACAGATGTTGCACAACCTCTGTTTTTCTCTGATTTATGTGAAGCCAGAAATGGTAAAGTTAAAACCTGCAAGCAAGCAGACTTTGTTTGTTCTTTCTCTAGGGAGAGGATCCTACAGGTCAGGTCGTTCCAGTGGGGCATCTGGCATGTCAGGCCTCTCAGTCCCTGCAAGAGGACAGAAAACTCTCACAGGAGCACCCTGACTAGAAAGATTGACAAGGAGGCACAATCCCCAAACATATTAGTAACAATAATTTAAAAAAAAAAAAA
>VXBB01013297.1:132804-147051 GCA_013399915.1 Illadopsis cleaveri
TACAAAAAAAAAAAAAAAAAAAAAAAAAAAAAAAAACAAACACCAAACAAACAAAAAAAAACCCAGAAAAACACACACACAAAAGACACAACAGAAAAAACAACAAAAACACCAACTTGGACATACTGAGAAAAAGATTTTAAAGTATTTATGCCTTTATATCTCAGTCTTTTCCATTCATTGATCTTGAACCATGTTCAAAACACTTATAAACCAAGTCATCCAGCATCAGGAAACTATATATCTTACATAGGAAAGGCCAGAGAAACCTGCTCTGAAAAGGTGACTTTGCTGAATTCAGAATAAAAAACAGAAAGCCCTTCAAACAAGAAATTCTTGAAGTCCTCTTCTTGAAGTATTACAAAGCATCTGTAACTCAGTATTTCTTTCACACAGTTGCAGGTCACAGTTCTGCAAACATTTACAAAAATGATCTCTTTTCTCAGGTGCCAAATTCAAGCTGAATTAATTGGACACGTAGAGAGAATCCCACATACAACAGCACACAACACTGCACCTCGTAGGTAAAACATCATGCACACATCCTCTCACTCTTCCATGGATGATGTGGGTGACCTTGAGGAAATCATCTTTGCAACACCAGCAAGTGAAGAAAAATATTACTTCTTCATTCACCTTGTATTCCTCTATTTAGATTTTCAGTTCTGGAGATGGAGTGTGGCTGTCCCTGAAGTGTATTTACGAGATAGATACGCTGAGATGTTACCCCATCCACAGTCACATTTGTACAATCCACTGGTTAACCAGAGCAGGGAAACCTGAGCTCAGCTAAGCCAGGCACTGTGTTTCACAGCCTTCCTATCTGCCCCCATCAAGGCTAGACTGGGTGGCATGGATTTTGGAGCTCTGAGAAACACAGGAACATCATATACAGCTCAATGGCTCCAGACACAGAGACTTTTACAGCAGCATTTGCAGGTCAGGTAGTTTAGTCCCTGTTAATGGCAGCTGCAAAACCAAGAGCTATTTAGTGACTGTACTCCATTAGGCTGAAGGGAAAGATTAGGAATAAAGACAGTAGAAACAGCTTGTTCCATCACTCCTGCCCTGTGGCTCTAACTCAGCCCCGTTGCCTTTGAGTTACACTCTCAAGATCACATCAGCAAGTGCCAGTTTGCAGCACAGACCCTTGATCACAGTGTCAGCACAATGAGGAAAAAGGGTCCAAGGAAACCTTCTATCTTCCTAAAGCCATTTGGGCTTTACTGCAGAGCTCAGTTCCTCACCAATAGCAGGGGATGCAGTCTTAGGATAAAGCAGCAGATGATTAATGAGAGCTGTGGCTAAGCATGGCAGCTCAGTTCAGGTTGGGCTAGCAAGTATCAGGTACGTGCTGGAATCTCTGCCTCATCAACCTGACACACATTTGATGAGTAAGGAGAAAACAAAATGCTGTAGAATTCCCCTTGGGAGCATGTGAACTAAGAAATGAAGGCAAAACCAAAATAAGTTTGAATCATGGTTCTGCCCTGAGGCTCCAATCACAGCTGAGGAATTCCCTTTGGAGATAGAGAAGGCCAGGACAGGTTTTGCTCTCAGTTACTCTCCAAGTGAGCAAGAAGAAATAAAGGGGAGGTCAAAGTGACTTGGGCTCATTTCAAGATCTCCAATTTCTGTAAAGGGAGGTGTCACTCCTAATATTCTACTTAGTCACCAGTCAGGTAAATGCATTCCTCTGCAATTATAGTATGACAGACAATTTCTTCCTTCATTAACATGAACAGCAACACAGCATTGCTCTCTGCCAGCTCATAAACAGTTGCTTCACTTCACCCCCAAGAAACTGTACAGATACAAGCAAATCTAATTAGATTTATCTTTCAGAAATTATTACTCTCTAAATATCTCTAAACATTTCTCCTTCTGATGGGCCAAGTTCAGAGGTATGAGAGGTGCAGCATGACTTTGGCTTTTACAGCTTCAGTGATTTGTACTGCCCCTCCATTTGGATTCTGTGACAACTAAGAAACTGGTCTGAAAAACTGTATTCTCAAAGCTATAACTGAGCACCATAACTTTATTTCTGCTTTATTCTCTGTGCAACTTCTGTTCAAATAGCTTAGCTGGAAGGTCTACCTTTAAATAAAAGGTAAAATGCTTCAGTTGTGGTATAAGGTAAAAATGGGGGGAGTCCTCATTTCATTCACTGCACCTGGGTGATGTTTCTCTTCACAGTCAGCATAAAAGGCTACAAACCTTTTAATTCTTCAAGTCATCACCTGCAACAATGATCGTAATAGCTCAGGGGAAAAGCTAAAAACAGCTGCAGCCAACTGAATTGCAAAGCAAATTCATGAAGGAAGGTATTCCTAAGACATCAGAACTGTCACCTCAAATGCAATCAGGGTCTTCAGTTTATCCACACTTTGTCTGAGCAATACTTTATTCAGGAAAGTGGGGCTGATTTGCCAGAGCTGTTATTCCCTTCCTTTTTCCTCTCTTTCTTTTAATTTTTTTAACTCCATTGTTTCTACCTCCACAGTATTCCCAAGGGTAGAGACAAAAGTTTCATACTGAGAACTGAGTTTTCAACTAAACAACATCTTCACCAAAAATAAGCACTCTTCACAGAATATTTCACAGGAAAAAGTAATACCTAAAATCTGTGGTTCAACAATTCCTTGAGATTCAAAGTGGCACCTCTGTGCCTGAAAGGAGCAGTGCTTCAGATACACGGGCCTTCAATTCTCATCTTCTTTCTGCACCCTTTTGGAAGGGCTTTACATCCCTCTGTGAGGCATCAGTTGTAAAATAAACCTTGTTATTGACAACCAAGAAGAAAGCGAATGTTCTCACAATGGGGGATCTTACCCAGCAGACCAACTCATGCTAGAAAATATGGAATCACAGCACTTCAGCTCCAAGCAGTGACATTTAGAAGTGCAGCCAGTTAAGCAAAGAATCACAAGCTTAATATTTTGTGGAAATTATTCAATTTTCTAACAGAATTTTTTCAGCAACCGTAAAGAAAGAATTGGGATAAAAAGAAACTGAAAATTTAAAAAGTCAAGAGAAATGTTCCTACAAAAATAGAAGAGATTTTTCCCTTAGTGTTTTGGAAGAAATAAACACTTTTAATTCCCAGACTGCTGTGAAATTCTGCCTCTAGTAAAATGTAACTAGTGCCCAAAAGGGAGCTTTAAGTTAAAGGTCAGCAGGGAACTGAGATCTCTGCCCAGCAGAGAGTAAGCAGCTTTTTGTCATATCCCCAGAGGCAGATAACAGGCTACAGGGTAGAAAAGCCAAGATAAGCATTTTGCTAATTTCAGCTTTTCAGAGGACTCAAACATCTGCTGTTAAATCCCATTCATCTGTAAGGAAGAGGTGCTGCTAAAAAACATGAAAATTTCTCCTTTCTGATGTTTACCACAAGTTACCTGCTTGTTGCAACCTATTTGGCAACTGGACAAAGCAGATGCTTCACATGTGGTCTTTCTCTCAGGCCAACTGCTGGGTGGGTAGATGCACTAAAAAGGGGAAGATGTGCCCTGGAACACACTCTGCCTATTAGAGCATCTTCATGGGTTTGGAAGTGTCAACACTGCAGGCACTTGGCTTCTCACCAGAGCCCAAATCAGCATCTCTCAAGAAAACCAGTCCCCAGGACTTCAGAGCTGTCTGGCTGCTGAGGGGAAAGAATCACCTGGAATTTCCCAGCAGGAAGGAAAGCTCAGCACAGGTTTTCCTGATGCAGATACAAGTGCCTATTGCACAAGTAAGAGGAGAAACAGCCCAACCATCTGCAGGAGAGCAGATCCACGTCTGGCAGTTTCAACTCCCAGCAGCAGAGGCTTTCCATACACTTGCAAAGCATTGTGAAACCCTGAACTTGTTAGTTCTTAGGGGAAAGGAATCAGCAGTGTGACAGCTCCAGGCCTGGCTCACGGCAGGGACTGTTTCGGCTACAATGCAGCCAGAGTCTGCAGATTCACAGTGGGCTGCAGAACGTGTGGGAGTTCTCTTATGTCAGCACCCAAGGTGGCCTCAGATAACCAAGTTAGCCCTGACCACTAGGAATGATACCTCTCAAGTATCACAGCTGGGAAATAGAGTATCCAGCAGCTTCGTTTGATAGGTGCATGTTGTAATATTGATTTAATCATAGCTGCAAATTTCAAATTGCACAAGGGCAAAGTGCATTTTCTGAATACCTTCTGTAATTTCTGGGAAATTGACACGCCCCATCTCAGCTCCAAGAGCAGCCATCAGCAGGCTGGGCAGCACCTGGGAGCAGGCAGGAGCTCTGGGACCCAGATCTGCACCACCGCCAAAGCCACCTCAGCTCAGTCTTTGCTCTGTGCCCTGGTTTACTCTGTGTGTGAGGAGAGTGGGGTGGATATCACCCAGCAGCAGCAACATGTAAAAGCCAGGAACAGCTACAGACTAAATCTGGCCTCCAAGAAATACAGCACAGGTGGCCAAAAAAATTAAAATATTCCCACCAAAGTTTTTCAAAAAAAGAAATCAGAAACAAAAGGCTTTTCTTTCAAAAGAAGAAAGCAAAATGCCAGCTTTTAAATCCCCGTGCCTCATAATTGAGCCCAGGGTTATGCCACAATTCAGGTAAATGATGTTTATATAACTGGCATTTGGCTGAACACATAATTCCTATTTAACAGCTGAAAAGAGGTATTTTGGGTCTTCAAAGAAATCTGACAGGTAATTCCCACTGTAGTTCTGCAGGGTAGCTGAGAAGTAATTATCCTTCTCACTAGTAAATCAATTAGGAATGAATGTATGGAAAGCTTTTCTCCTCCTTCAAGTAAGCGTTAATCCTCTAAGCACTAATGAGTAGACAGGGCCAGCAGCAATGTGCAAACCCATCAGAAATCGACAGGAGCCACCAGGCATGGAGCAGGAGCTCCAGTCAGTGCCTGGGAGTGAGTGCCTCAGCAGAAAACACCTTGCCTGGAAAGCTCTGCATGGTTCCTGTGTGCACACAGGCTCCGTGCATGTGAGTTACAGTTGGTACCTCCCTCCCCACTCACTGCCTCGAGCAAAGACCTCTCTTGCAGCTCACAGGAGATCCCTGCATCATGTTCAACAAGGCAGCACTTCTGCTGCTGGAGGTGAAACACAAGGGACCTGGGCTTTTTCTGCTGGGATGTAACTGATTCACCTATTGCTTTGTGATTCAGTATTGGCAGCTGCCCTCAGCAGCTCAGCAAAATCATTCTCCTTACTCCCCATGCCACAAGAATAATATTCACCCAGAGAGACTGGGAGAAGACTTCAACCCTAGAACCCTAGTGCATTTTTTACAGTGCATAACCTCAAAAATCTGTAAGAGGAGTGGGTGGACAATAAACCCAAACCTGAATTTGACAAATTTCAGATGCTCTGGTCCAGTGACACCTTGTTCAGGTATTTCTCAAGTGCTACATGAATGTCTGGAATTGCTTTGATGTTTAACAAAGCAGAGTGCAGACAGGCCAGCTGTTTAAGCGTGCACAGTAACAGTGCTCATGTATTTAGCAGAGGGAGAAAGAATGGAAGCAAGTTGTTCCCACAGCAGCCATCACTAAAGCTGGTTTCCTATGAGTTTTCCTTACAGCTTGTCTCTACATTTCATAAGAATTTTCAGAAGGGATAAGAAGGGCACAGATTAGGTCCAGAAATCATTTCCTTAAAACAGAAAACCAAAAAAAAAAAATTCTTTTAAATTTCTAATCTCAAATAAGTAAACAGCAAGTAAAGATAGGCCTATATGCTATTATATGATGAAATGTAGGTGGTTTTAATAAAAAAAAAAAGGAGACTGCTAATCTGTAAAGCTCAGTAGCCTGAGAAATTGCTAGAAGATAATAATATATCCTCATACTCTGATTTGTGAGGGAGTCTTTACACCAGTGACGTAGGATTTGTAACTGAGCATATTGCCTGTGCTTTTGGGTGGGCAGAGTTGCTTTGGAAACAGAATGAAGAAGAATTAACTCTTCAGTGCCCCCCATATTGGATATAGGACAGGTGTGAAGGCCAGGAAGAGTCACTACAAAACATCTTAATCTGTTTTGCTCACGGAAAAAACAAAAAGATAAAAAAAAGTCAAGGTAAGTGTCACAATAGTTCAGCTCCTGCATCGGGAAAAATAGAAGCTGAACTCTGGTCACTGCATTCTTCCTCTTCCCTGTACATCCAAACACTCTTAGTAACCAGGGCCATGTTTGCCTTATGGTTGCATACACTGAAATAAGCATCAGTCCCAAAACATCTGTAGATTGACCAGTGATGGAAAGCACCACAGTCATAATAAGAACAGTACAAGTAGCAAGTTACTAGTTTGGAAATCTTTTGATGGAGACAGGATATGGGCAGTTTGGAAGTGATCAAGCCAAATATGTTGCACTGGGCCTCTACACTGTCCAAACACAACTTCACTGTCAGCAATTAGCTTCGTGCTGCAGCCCTCCCACAGTGATTCTGTGGGTAGCTGAAAGCATCTTTATCCCACTACCTCTCCTGAATCAACACAGGCAATAATTTTAAACCAAAAAGGCACTGAGTTGCAGTTCCTGGGCTGTACTTGTGTGAGCCAGCTGCAGCCCTAATTGCATCATGTGGGAAGAGTGAGCAGGGGGTTGGAAAGCTGTGACCTCATCTTCTCTCCTACGCAACCAAATCAAATTGTAGGTCTTCCACCCACTCTCACAGGCATATTCTGCTTTCAGCCCCCTTAAATGATGCAACCAAAGAAAATGTCACTTACATCTCTACCTCCAAATGTGGGGAGAAAGAGTCAAATGCAGAAATAAATGCCTTTTACTCAGTATTTCTAACAATAAGGAGACACAAGGCAGGGAGATATGTAATACCCAAAGCCGGTGTAAGCAAGAAACCCATAAATATTTGTGTGAGTTCTTTAAAATTGTAACAGTCAGATGCAAATAAAAGCAACCTTTTTACTTCTCTAGAAAGTTCAGAAGGGAATTAAGCACTTCATCGCCATCACAAGTAAAGCAGGATCAGTATTATGGGATTCCGTGGAATTGCACCAGTGCAACTTTGACAGAAAATTCAAACTCTCATGAATTACTAACAGATTTCACTTTAGGATCACAATTCCTCTCAGAATGCTGTAATTTTGTTTCTATAGCTACCAGTGCAATGGCTCTCCCTTACCTTCCTCTTGTTAGTGGGACTGACATATAGGTAGCTCAGCACAGTCTTCAGGCCCACTTTGTCATTTAGCTTTTCATAGGTAGTGCCATAGTCTGTTGACCTGGAGAAAAGAGGAGACAAAAAGAGTTTACGTGGTTATTAGAGCTCAGGGGAAGGGAATGACTGTGAATAGATGCTCCAAGTTACAGTTTGAGCATTATTATGCTTAAAACACAAGATTTTATGTTTCATTCAGGGTGGCCAGCAGAAAAGAGAAGAAAACTTCAGTCCTTTGGGGAAGCATGTGTCTCTGCATTCATTGATCCTACACATCTGGGGAACTGTGGTGCTCCCGTGCAGGTGGATTTGGGGACAGGCTCTGCCCTCATGTGCCAGTGTGGGACTGCAAATGATATCTACACATAAGAGGGCTCTGATGTCAGCAGCACCCTTAGTATGAATTCTCTTTTCAGACAAATTCAACATAAGAATCCAAATTAAACCCAACAACAACAGTTTTATTTAGATAGGTTGATTTTTGACTTGAAGACGGGGATCCAAATGTGGCTCAGAATTGTAACAGCTGAACTCATGTCTAGATAAAAATGTGCCTAAACTGGCATCTTGAGTCCTCAGTCACCCCCATCCTACTTTGTGCCAGGCAGTGAATTTTTCTGAGTTACAGAGACAGATTCAGGCCCCTACACTAGCAAATCCCACCCAGAAGAGCAGATGATCTGGGGGTGGTATTACCCATTCGTGACTGGGGAAAAGGGCTGCTTCGTCACAGAGGGTTTTCTGTAGTGTCCTCCTCCTCATTTGTAGGCATGTTTGAAACCTCACTGTCCTGCTTGTTTCTCTACTGTTTTCATACTTTGTTTTCCTAACAAGATTTTTCCTACCAGAACAACCCAACAGCTACTCCGTACAGGATCCCACAGCTGAAGAGTGCTCAGCACCAGCTGACTTGAGGAGGGAGGGGTGTCAGACCCTGCCTGAAAAGCCCTCTCAACCCCATGCAAACAGTGGGGAGAGCCTGGCTCCCAACCCCACTCAGCTTCTGTCATAGGGACAGAGCAAACACAGCCCTCAGCAGATGGACAAGGAAAGGTCCTCATAAAAAGCCTATCTGGATATACCTACAATTTTATTAGGATGGGAATGCATGGTCCCTGCCCTCCTCTCTAATCATGCTTTTTACTGGACTGATGATCAGAGAACATGAAGCAATTCAGTGCCTTTCCCAGTACCAAGCTCCAGTAATTTGGTTTCCTAAGTTCAACAAGCCTCTAGAATTTTCAGCTTTATGGTTCTGCTTGAGACCAAATGCTCTGCTCGTTTTCTGCCTGGCAGAGAAATGGCCCAAGCCACTTCTGGCATCACAATGAACAGTGCAACTCACGTGGCTGGAGAAACTGAGCAATTCCAGAGCCTGCCCCAAATTCTGCTACTTTCCTTGCTGCTAGTGGAGTCCAGAGTGACACCAAAAGGGCCGAGCCACAAAACCAGACAGCTGATTTCAGACTTCCAAGTAGTAGGAGTCATGAAGTCAAAAGCTTGCTTTGTTACTGATGTGGCTCCAACACACTTCCTTCAGTGCATCATTCAAGGACAATTCCTAAATACTTTGTAAAGTCCTTTCCTTAAATGGGTTGAACCAGTCTTTCTCCTTTGACCAGTCAGCAGCCAGGGTGCTTCAAGTCTCAACCAACTTCCTTGTGTTTTGGTTAACTCTTTAATTCAAAAATAGAGCTAATACTAGCTCCATTTGCACTTACAACTTTTCTGTTCCAATGCATAGTAGTATCACCCACTGGGCTTCACAGAGATACCCCAAAGAATATGACAATAATGTACCGTATTTCCATAGAATTTCCTCACCCAAAGTATCTGAAGCTCTTGTCTCACTAGGTATCAATACCAAACAAACAAACAAACAAACAAACAAATAATAGCAGCCTTCCCTCTCCAGCCAATCTTGAAACTGAAGCAGCTTTATTAATGAAACTGAATAATCCAGAACAATTAATTCCAGTACATGAGGCCTCCTATAAATGCAAATTCAACAGGTCAGGAATCCTCAGGTAACACTAAGCTCCAAGCAGAGGATAACAGACAGAGGGCAAGCAGAGGAACTTCCTTGATCTTACCCTTCCAACAGCACTGCAGCAATGAACAAGCCACTTTTGTGACTACACATGTACCAGCACCAGCCAGTGAAAGAGATCACTGGTTTCAATCAGCATCAAAAGAGAATACAAATAACAGTTTAATATTCTGACAGAGCTACTTTGGGTTTGTTCTCTGAGTAATTTTAAGATCTCCCAAAATGCTTTGCACTTCTAAAGATGCAGACTGGATGCCCTAATGACTTTTTCTCATTAAACCATTATCACTCATTGCATTTGCCCTTTCAAAGGATAGCTAGAAAGGAAGTAGGATCATTATTTCGTTAGTTTCTCTGAGGCTTGCTTTATTATCATGACAGTCACCACTGGCTTCACAGAAATGTCTCAAAGGATATCACAATAATATACTGTATTTCCATAGCACTTTTTCTAGCCAAATATCTAAAGCTTTTGTCTCATGCTAATCCATTCAAACTAACAAAGTCCCAAAAGCCATACTGGGAAATTCTATCTCTATTCTAGAGATGAAGAAGCTGAAAGCTTGCATGGGTAATGGTTCATTTTTTCAAAAGCAGGCATCTACAATTAGCCATTTCAGCTTCTGCAATCATCTAGTATAGGGCTCAACTCTACCACCAAATTGCCTAATTAGAAAACAAGCATTTTAAAAAAAATAGTTCTCTGCTAATTTTAGCTACCCAAGCTGAACATTTAAAGAGATGTGACCCACAGGTGGAATAGAAATTTTTTGAGTCAGTTTTAAATCTTCACTTGAACCCTTCTCCTTTACTAATTACTTCTAATTCCAGATTAACTAGCCCATACATTCTTACAGTTGTTTGACACTACAAGCAGACTGGATACCATATTGTCTCCCATTCCCTTGTCACAATACGATCCCCTCTCAAGCACATTACTAAAATAGTGCAGGGGAAGAAATGTTATATCAAAATGACAAAAGACTCAGTGATATGAAAGGTGGTTTGCATGAGTCATACCCCAAGCACTTCCCTTAACTTTGTTTGGGCCTTTAATGGCAAACTGATCCTGCCTGCCTGGTTGTCCTCTGGATTGCTCCACTGAAGCCGTCTCTGGAATCTCATATCTTGGAAGGTTGGTACTGCCTTCAGCCTCAAGCTGATATTTGCATATTACTTCTAACCATACACACATGTATACACAGAAGTATTTTTAACCATGCCTTCATAAAATGCAACTCAGTACACTGCTGGTAGCACAGAAACACTTACAATACAGGACTAGGAATGTTACAGTGGAGCTGATGCCTAGACAGGCTGACCTAGAAGGTATCAGTTCTTCCCCTGCACTCAGCACTGGTGAGGCCACTCCTGGAAGGCTGTGTTCAGCTCTGGGCCTCTCATTCAAGAAAGTCATTGAGGTGCTGGAGTGAGTCCAGAGAAGGGCAACAGAGCTGACAAAGGGCGTGGAGCACAAGCCCTGGGAGGAGTGGCTGAGGGAGCTGGGGTTATTCAGCCTGGAGAAAAGGAGACTCAGAGGTGACCTTATCATTCTCTATAACTTCCTGAAAGGAGGCTGTAGCGACCTGAGGGTCAGCTTCTTCTCCCAAGTGACAGGACAAGAGGACGTGGCCTCAAGCTGTGTCATGGGAAGTTCAAGTTGGACCTCAGAAGGAATTTCGTCACCTAAAAGCTGATTATACATGGGATGAGACTATCTAGGGGGATGGTGGAGTCAGCATCCCTGAAAGTGTTCTGAAAGAGTCTGGGCATAGCACTCAGTGTCATGGTGCAGTTGGCAAGGTGGTGTTGGGTCACAGGTTGGACTCGATGATCTCCAAGGTCTGTTCCAACCTAATTGATTCTGTGATGTGGGAAGGACTCTGGTCATATGTAACAACCCTGTATAAACTCAGTCCATGTGTTTTGTCCCACATGTCTGTAATAATATGGGTTTGGCCCTGTTTCTGATGATGACCTTGAGGGTCTAGGCTGCATCAAACTTTTACTCCTCACCAAATTCTGCATATTCCATTTGGAAAATCAAGGTTTATAATGTAGTGCTTTATTGGGATACTGTAAATTCTCCCATAATTATGTTCTGTTTTAAACAGTTGGGGGCAAAAAACCCCCATCTGCTTGATTCCACTGCCCTCCTGTGACAGGCACATGTGTTTAAACCAGAGCAAGGTGCAAGGCATACACCCAGGCAAAGAAGCCTCTATACAAAACCTGGTCATAACTCAGTGCTCCACAAGCTAAAAAAAAAGCCATCTTGCTCCTCTGAGTCTGAGCTTCTCTGTGAATCCAACAAACTGGCCTGAGGCAGCAGACTTCATATTGTGATTAGACTTGCTCAGTCACAGAGATATGAAGTAGAGGTGTGGAGGGACAGAAAGAATGCCATGTGAATAGCTTTCAGAGGAATTCTCTGTGACACTTTCCATCTCAGGGCTCTGTCAGACAGAGAAAGGCAGGTTTGTTTGCTTGTTTGAAGTCTCAGCTATTCAGCTATGGAGATAGGCTGTAGAACATGTATCAGTGTCTCAGGAGAAAAAGAGCTGCAAATGCTGCCACTGAATGACTGGGATGAAGAATTCAACCTCCCCCACCAACCCTCCTGTTAGAGGGTTTCTTCTCTGTGCTGTGGCTCTCCTCTCTGTGGAGAAGGAGCCATCACACTTTTGATTTTAGATTTTCAGCCATTTTCTAAGCTTTTCCTAAAGCTGATGCGTTCATCTCCAGCCCAGAGTCCCACTACACACTACACATACCTGCAGCCCCACACTGAAAACTGTGTGGAGGCACAGCTCTGCTTAAATGAGCAGAAGAATACCCCAAGTGTCTGTGCACTTCAGAGAGCAACAGGAAAATGCCAGATTAATATTTGCTTCGCTTCTCATGGGCCTGCAAACTGTCTGCCTGTAGCGTGCTTGTCTCTCCATATCCCCCAAACAACTTCTTGCTTTTACTCATTGGCCAATTTTCTCCCAGTTTGGAAGAAAAACAAAAACCCAAGAGGAACAAAGTTTCTACAAGTTTCATGAAACTCAAGAGCCAGCAAAAGGAGAGCAATTATGAGGGCTCTGAGAAAAGCTGCAGCATAAAAGTAAATCCCATGAAACATGAGAGGAGGCATATCTGTCTGAACATCCAGCTGCAGGAAAACATTCAAACACAGCTCACATATTAATACACTACAAAGAACTCAACTGCACAACACAGGAACTCAGGCAGCCAGTCTTCCATCACTTGTGAGACATGTTTCCTTCTTTCTCTTCCCCTTCCTCCCCTCAAATTACATTCCCTGAGATAAAGGCCCTCCTGAAGCTATGACACACTGATAAAAGAGCCTCCTGAGTCAGAATCCAGTGAGGCATTGGCCAGAAAGATCAACAATTACCACTGCAAGACTGTCTGGTTGATGTGGTCACACACAGACACTTTTGCTAACAAAATAAAATAAAATTCAAAACAAAGCCAACAAAAAACCCACAAAACAACAAAAATCCCACAAATAAGTAAAGCCTGAACAAAACAAAAAAAACAACTGACAAAAAAACCCCAAAAACATCTAACTAGATCATGGCAAAGGACCTTTTAACCACACAGCCAGGACAACACTAGTACTGTTATCTGATAGCATCAAAAATTACATCAATGGAGGTAACAAACAAAATCTAATTTTTAGTCCTTTCCTGTCAGGAGCTGACATAAGTCTGGATGTGGACATTTTGCAACAGGAGTATCCACAGAAGCCCTGTGGAGCTAAATCTGCTCACTAACTAAGGATGTTCCAGTGTGTGTAGTCTGAATCAGCCAGTTAAGAGAGCAAAACATTTGCTGAGAGCTTGTTTTCACCCAACTATGAGTTTAGTGACTGCAATAAATGTAAAACCAGACTATTTTACAATTGCAAGCAGCAAGAACTGCCTCCCTTTGTCTCCATCCTAGCAAAGGAAACTAAGGGCCACAATTAAAGTCTGGAGAAGTGAACAGAAATCAAGCAAGCAGGTGGTGCTGCTTGCTGGTGTAATGTCCCAGCCTACAGCAATATCATAGACTTCCTAAATTGAAGATGATGTCTTTGCATGCAAGAGCCAGCAGTGGGCTTTTAGTTCCACAAACCTGTCTAATCCTACAGGGAAGCTTCTGGCAACTTTGCTATCACAGGGTATTCATACACCACAGCTCTGTGCTGCATGAGGAGAGGCTCCCTTTTGTTTTAACTGCTACCACTTAACAAGTACAAAACCATGGAGCCCCATGCTGCCATTTGTGATTTCTCTGACTGTTGTCATATTCTCCACAGATCTTTTGTTTTCTAGCCTCGAGACTCCGTGTTTATTCAGTCACTCCTTGTACAAGCTATTCATGCCTCTGATCGTTCTATGACTAGTTTTACTAGTCCAATCACATCTTTTGTCATGGATGCCTCAGGGACCAACCTTTAAAAGGAAGATCCTCCTGCAAGAAAATCCCAGCTATCCAAGTATATCAGCATAGACCCAGAGTATTTAACACAATCTAAATAAAACCACTTTCTGCCATCATACACAAGGTTTTACATTCTCAATACTTCTGGAACCATAACCTATCAGTTCTAGTGGACTTTCAATTCCATAAAGTTTCAAGAGTATCTAAAACCAGAGATCCCACTGGGGAAAAAGAAGTTCAAGCAGATCATAGTTCTGGTAATGTCTCTTGAAAAAAATCTTTTTTTTCCTTTTAGTTTGCATGTCATGTAAACAGCAGAATATCCACCTCAATTACTATTATGATCCCAGCACCGTTCCTCCACCCCCTTTCTTTTTTGATTAATGGTGATTCCCATCACCAAACATCCGAAAGACTTGAAGATGACCTTTGTTGATAAATTTCCATCTACAACATAGAATGGAGACTGGCAAGGAAAAATGAGCTGCCATGATGCACTAGTCATTGTGATTCACGGTTTAAAATGAAGGTGAGAAGAGATAACTAGGAACACTGGCTTCCTCTTTTTTTTTTTTTTTTTTTTT
>VXBB01013297.1:147086-180703 GCA_013399915.1 Illadopsis cleaveri
TTTTTTCAGATTCTTCTCTTTATCTTTTTATAGGAAAGGTATCCTCTTTTGTTTATTCCGTAAGAGCCTTTGGGAAGATGTCTCAGAGGTTTAACATAAGATACAGAATATTCCACCTCTGGATTTATGGCAAGTAAAACACAGGAGCTGCAAATATCAGTCACATTTCTAGTGGCTGATTGCTCATTAGCATTTCATTTGATCACCACCACACAGGGCAGGGGGGCTGTTCACACCAGTCATTTCCTGCCAGAGATGACTACTCAGATGGGCATGAACAGACTATGGAGATGCAGTTTTTATCTATTAACCCTACAGGAGTGGAGGGGACTAACTTGAAAGCAATGTTTGCATGGTGCTTGTACTTGTCCTGTAGAAACACAGCGATGCTTTAGCTATCCCCAGCAACCACTGACCACCCAGAACATCACACAGGGTGCCTGGATAGCATTCACCATCAGAAAACAGGGTATTCTTCCCCAGTCCCTTCTCTTTTCTGCACCCTTCCCTTCAGATACATCATTTCTGTGGGAAAGCAGAAGTAGTTTCAGATCTAGAATATTCTGTAGAACCACGCAAAGAAGCAAGACCCTCTTTTCAGACACAAAAAGGGAGGGCAAGGGGATGGCAGGAAATGGGCAGAATGGCAGAAAAAGTGAGGGATGCTTGGCAAAGCAGAACTAGGAGTCACCAGATTTAAAAAAAAAAAAAAAAAAAAAAAAACAACCAAAAAAAACCACACACCACAAAACACCTTGAGCAGCAGAGTGGCATTCCGTCCTCTAGGACATTTGCAGGCACTATACCTCAGCCACTGTGGGACACAGATTTGTCTAAAGGCAGTTCTGAAGCTGTCTCAACATTTTGCTTCTACCAAAGAATGTGAAACTCTACTCTGAAGCAGAAATAAACCCAGCCAAACTGATGGATCCTAGCACCTGATGGCAGGCTGGAGCAAAAAATCCTTTCAGAGAACCTGGGAACCTGATCCCAGCAAGCGGGCTGCAGGACTAGTGGTTACTAAGCTTTGCCTTATACTCTCTTTGCTGCTGAGTAGCCCACAATAAACAGCCACAAAAGCAACAAAGGTTGGTGCCTCCTACTGTGAAACTGAAATAACTCTACTCCTTCATTTGTAAGATTCCATCTTCTCTCTACCATGGCCATTTATTTAATCTTAAATTTAGCCACCTACAAACTAGGTAGCTCTAGCTCGCAAGCCTGTCCACGTTTTTTTTGTACCTACAGACAAAAACTGTAAACTAGGAGGATGCTTTATTCACCCTAAAATAGAAGAGGATACTCTTAAGGTGACTTCCAGCCTTCAGTGTAAAAAGAGACCAGAGCAACCAACACACAACTAGCACAAAGCAAAGCGTATCTCACCAAAATGGGTTAGAAAACTGCATGCATTGAGCTGGCAGTACAAATAAAGGGGAAGGACCTCAGCCATCCTAACTGAGATCAAAAGTTCATGATTTATTATAATGTTCTAGTCCTCTACATTTTAAATGTTATTATTCTGGATATGTATGAGAATTACTACTAGAAGCAGGTGCCAAATGGTATCAGCACTCCACTGTGACTTACACAATTTATCGCATTACAAAATGAAGAGAGCAGAGATAAGCAGAGAAGTATGATATGGATTTCCCAACAGTTGCTGGCGGCATAAAGAATATAAACAGAGACCTGATAAAATGTGAAATGGCTTCTCCTCAAAAGCTAGGCTAAGCCCTTCCCTTCATTGCATGCTTGTCCCATTACACCACTGAGGAAGTGGGAATCCTTTTGTGGCCAGGCAAAGCTGATGCCTGGTGGTGGGAAGGGTCCCTCACAGAACTTCCTCAGATGAGGTGCAGACACAACCCAAGACACAGCTCAGCCACCTTGAATCAGGGGCAGCCTGGAGCTTAGAGAGCCTGACTTTCCAAGGGCCTCTACTTTTCCTGCTCTGGTCATTTCACTGCTGTAAAGTCTATGTAAAAGCATTGCTTCTTTACAGCTCTGAAGATCTATACTTCATCATTACTTATTTCCCATTCGTACTGTCTAAAAGATCTGACATATTTATCGTGTTCTTGATTCTGATGTATTCTAATTTTCCAAAGAGGTGTTTTATGCATCCCTGATAAGGCAGCATATTGATTCCATTCCAAGCACTTGACTGACTCAGCAAAGATGGCCTTATCAACACATATTCAAGAAATTTGGTCTAGAGGACACTTTAATAGCCTCAAAGATAAAAGACAGCTTTGATGACAAAGCCTCATTAATTAATCAGATATTAATTAGATAATTAATTAGAAACAAGGCCCTTCCCAGGCCCTTTTCTGCTTTTATTACTATAGCTAAAAATGCTTCTCTAATGATTCTCTGAAGTAGCTAATCATTTTAATTTGCATTATTTTATAGCAAAAGGAAGTGCTTTGAATGTAGGATTTTGTGAAGCAGTTCTAGAAGTTCCATTTAATATCTATGCTATTCTGTGCATATTTAAACTGGAACTTATCTTAAATATGTCTTGAACAAAATGTCAAGGGGAGACTATGGAATTTCCCCCTCCCTCAACTCTCTATTTTTGTGTTAGATGTGGATGACAAAGAATTCCTTCCAACCACTCAGAAAATAAGCACACTCTGGGCTATACAAACTACTCTGACAGGAGCTCACCATACCCTTCTAAAAGAGTGGGGACAGGTGACTCCAATCACAGTTTCCCAGCTGGGGATGTGTCCACAGGCGTCCACTCATGCCCCCTGGGAAGGTGATTTACCCCAGATTTGCTTCTGACATTGTCCGCCTGTTTTGGCATCAGTGCTAGGCAGAACTGTGGGGACATTTAGATGAACCTGAGTAATCTCTAAAATAACACAAGGCTTGATAATTTTTTCAAACCATCAGCAAATCTCTGCAAAACTGATGTAATTAAAAAAGAGGGCAGCGATAGTTTAGTCCAGTTCCTTAGACACAGATATTAAAAATTGCAGACAATTCCCAAACCAACTTTTATAGTCAGCCTGCAGCTCTTTCCAGTCCCTACCTCAGCTGACCCCTCTCCCACAAGCCTTATGTCTACCCCAACTTGTGACCCACAGAGGTTGCTATCCCCAGCAGCACACCCACACAATCTGAACATAAATACCACAGAATCCTGCCTGACCTCAGGCAAGGATCCTCAGCACTCAGTTTCACATTAGCTTAGTTTCCTGGGGAAAAACTGACTCTTACTATTCCTAAAAATAAAAAATCTGAAGCCCATGAGATGCAGCCACCTGAGACAGCTGGGGACTGGCAATGAAAGAACCTTCTAGACTTAGGAACACATCTTTACCTCCAGTCACAACATGACTGAGAGCCTCTACATGCTGCTTTTCCAGAAGTAATAGGACAGCACCAGATTCCCAATTAGCTAAAATCAATATGGCCCTATCACATACAAGTGAATGAGTAATATTGGCAGATTTACACAAATATACACAACAAAGGTCAGGACCCACTATACCTGTGTATATCTATAAACATAAAGACTGATAACAACATTAACAAGGGGATGCAATGCATTTTGCAAGCGCTTCACAATTTTGCATTTGTTAGAATTCTGCATGTCTGAAAATCTTCAAAGTTTAAACTTGTGTATACAAGACAAAGCAATAGTGCAAATTTAATATTCATGAGAAGAAAGCAGAGTTTGGAGCCATAAAAGAACACAAGTCTCAGGCTAATATTTCTCTCAACAGGTATTTTGTGGGGTTCATACGCCCGCCAGAACAGGCTTCGGCACAAGTTGCCTTTCAATATGAGAAATAAATATATAAAACATAAAATCAGCACATTCCTGCATTTTTCAAAGCTTATCCATCCCAATTACCATTGAAATATCTATGACGGATCTGCAAACCCTCCCAGCCTTTTGAAATAACATTTTTGAGCATTGCATAGCAGCAACATCATAATTCACCAGACAGAAGGAGCTTCCAGGCCAGGAGCTTCCAATGCTCTTCTGTAGGCTGCACCACTTGCTTTGCAGGGTGACCTGGCTATACAACTGGCTCCCCAGGCAAGAAGCTAGGGTTGTTCTGAATGCTCCCAAATGACTCTGGTCCTTTCTCATCCAGACAGTCAGATTGTGACACTATATTCTCTCCTGGTTCCTCAGAGTGCAGAATCTTGGTTGAGAAATACAGGGACAGGGAGAGAAGTGCAAAAATGAAAGACGGCTGTCACCTAGTTTCTTGGTTTGTACAATAGGCAGATCAGCAGCTGGATTACACCTCTGTTAAATTCAGTGCTACACTGCAGGTAAGAATTTCACAGCAGCACTGGTTGAGTGTGAGTTTTATTCATTCCCTGAGCACAAGGATTAACAGCCTTGACTCCAGTTACCACATTTTCAAAATGCAGACACTGAGGTCTAAGCTTGCATCAATACAGACTCTCCAAAAAGGTGAGCTTGCAGTTTATCATCAAGCTTAATAAATTACTGTGATCCATAGGGCAGGAGTCCCCCTCTTCCCCACCAAACATTTGCCAGTTGTGGGCAGCTCAGAAAGCACACAGCTGATCACTCCCACTCCACCAATGCCCTAAGACCTTCACAGCCTACTATCTTTCAAACCATCATGTTGGTTCAGGCATAATTTCACCCCAGAAAAGCCTCCTTTTCCTGTCATCTTTTGCACTCAGCCCTCAGAAGCTCATCTAACACAAAACACTTTGCCTTTGGGAGAATAAACCTGTTGGAATGTTTTCAGACAGAAGATCAATAAGGAGGGAGCAGCTTGAAAAGTCAATCAGCATCAGCAAGTCCCCCAGGTGATAGCTGAGTGATTATCTTTTTAATGAAGGAAGGAATGATAAACGGAGCACAAGGAAATGCACATCCCCTTCAAACTCACAAGGGAAGGTATCTGAGGCTGAGACACAAGGACAGAAAAGGAAGCACTGGAAGAGACCAGTCATCTCTCCAGTTTGATAGGCTGACCCAAGAAACAGTCAGAAAGATCTAACCTAAAGTTTTTCAAACTGAGAATTGGCTCCAGTATTACATTGCAGATATTTCCTCTAGGTGTTAAAAGAGGAATAGTTCTGTTTAGAACCCAAAACACAAGGATAAATATGCCTATGCCTTTATTCCTAAGTGTGTGCTGAGAAGGTTTTATTCAGTCTTGACTTTTATCTAAATGAATTTTATGAAGGGCTAAGTACCCTGCATATTATCAGTGCAAATGAAAGGAGAAAGCTGTCCATGATCCAAGTCGTTTTCCTAAAAACCATGGATTTACTTTATGTCTTTGGATTTAATCATAGAAAGGCTCAAACACAATCAACCTGCAGACTCCAGAAATAATTCTGTTGTACTAAAGGCATTGGAAGGTATCTTGGGAGACCTGCAGGGTTCCTATTTTGCCACAGGCCTCTATGTGGTTTTTACACAGGAGGGCACATTTTGCTGCCATTCCAACCACCTAGGCTGTAGTGTGGCAGCTCCCAAAGGTTCTCATAGAGGAAGACATTTCAAACTGTAAACTGAGATCCACACTTTCCTGTCCATGGCAGATGGATTGGGCTGCATGTGGTCCTGTGCTCTGTGCCATGACAGAGCTCAGAGTCCATCCATGTAGTGTCTATCCAAGCATTCAAGTCTATGACTGTTTATTTTGGGCCTTTAGCCATGCTTTCCTCTTGAACCTGGGTTTCAGTATCACTCAGGGTATCAGCCTAGTGATCAACCAACTGTTGTTCATGTTACTAAGAGCACTGTCCATGGATCCATGCCAAAAAACCAAAAAAATTAGACCCAAATTCAATAACCTGTGAAGTGTATATTGAACTCTGCTCTAACCTAGCAGGATTAGAGCCCCTGGAAGGTTTTAAAGCAGTGGCACTTAAGTTCTTCTTCCAGTGATGTTATTTAGACCAGGAAAGAAATTGCTTTTTTTTTTCTTCATTCTACTCAACCTGATACTTCAAAAGCCAATGACAAAATGAAACATGATATTACACTCCTGGAAGGTACCATTAAGTCCCCCACGGATAATGTCAGCATAAAGGGTTCACCATCTTTTAGCAGGTAAATTGCAATAGCCTGTGATTAATTAGGAAATAGTGGCAACTCATCATTGGCCATTTCCTTACCCGTTTTAGCTGTCTTACCAGAAGGCACGTGGTTTGTTTTAACATCAGCTTTAACATTCTGGAAATGAATCTTCCTGCAGACTGAATAGGAATGCTCTGACTATAAACACCCTGCAGTAAACAGGGGTCTGATCAACCACCTGGTGCAGAGGCAGTTCTGCAGACTTGTCTGTGCACACCTCTGCAGGTTTCACTCTGAGGACAGTGGGGAAAATGAAATATGGATACAAAAGAGGGAGGCTCACATGTTGCCATGATTTCTAGCATGAGCATTTAGTCATGGCTGATAGGTCAGTGAGCAGTGCATGGACACCCTGAACAAAAGAACGTGTAGAAAAAGTGGTTCATCTCTGTAGTTTATTCCAAAGAATCAGGGCAGTGATGAGTGACCAGTGGCTCAGAAAAGATGAATTTTGTTCCCCCACCTTTGTCACTTCAAAGGGTCCCTGTGAGGGCACCTGGACAAGAAACCTGCTGGATTCACACCACTGCCTTGAGTATGCTGCAGATTGCTCATGTTCTAACATTAGGCCCTCAGCTATTATATGTCCAAAAGCAACTACTCATCCCATCCAAAACTGAAAGCCTTAATACAGTACAGTGTGCTCTTCAGAACATCCTGCATCATCCACTTATAAGTAAGCACCACAGTAAACCTGCATCACTTAGGCAGTTGAAAATAGAAAATGGTGATAGGATCTCCCACTACAGGAAATCTGCTGATCTTAACCAAGCTTCCCTCAATTCATTTCCTCCCATCCCTCCCTCTCCCAGTACCTCTTTAACTCCTCTAGTGTATGCCTATATTAATCACAGTCCATGCAGACAAAAAAACCTTCCCCCAGAGTCCATTTTAGACACAAATATTTATTTGTCCTTGACTCAGATGCAAGAGAATAGGTCTGTGTTAATGAGCTACAATCATGGATCAATAAAGTTCATACTGAGCTTTAAGTGCAGTGATTACTGAAAGAGGGAAAGCAGAAAGAGATATAACATCGTGTACATATGCATCATTTACTATTACACAGCTGCTAAGCTTTAAAACAATGCATTTGTAATAATCAAAGCAGTGTGGTAAAATAGCAGCTGTCTTTTCAAGACAACTGTAACAGCACATTGGGAGTGCTTTCTAAAGGGGTTATTTCTTTGTCCATACTTTGCACAACTGAGGCTGAAAATAGAGAAAATAAATAATGATGGGGTTTTGCTACAAGTCATTATTTTGCAAAGATTGCATTTTAGTAGTTCTAGTACACAAAGTTTTTCATTAATTATTCTCCCTTCCTCATGGATGGGGACAAATGATAAACATGGGTTTCTTTAACCCCCACCTTCTCTCTGTCTTTTTTTTTTTTTTTAACATCTCATTCTGCCACCACTTATCAGTGTCCCCGCAGCAAAAAAGGGGAAAATATTAAATGCATTTCCAGGAATTCTATCTCATCCTTAATGACACCATCAATAATTGCTGTCACAAGCTAATATCGTAGTTGCAACCTTACAAGCAAGATAAAGAGGCAGGGTTTTTCACACCAAGGTTTCCAGACAGGCTCTAAATGGGATTTTGCTGCATGCTTTGAAATGCCTCCTGGATAGCTGAGTGGGAACTGAAAACAGGTTGTATCCAGACAAGGGAGTACTAAAGCATGTCCCACGAATATCCTGGAATGATGTTGGATCCAGAAAGCAGGATGTAAATAAATACAGCAAATGCTGTCCTTACAGCAAGGCTTTCACCTTTGGGCACCAGGATACCCTCAGGCAGATGCTTCTTCATGCATGAAAGAGATTCCAGTGATGCCCATTCAGCAGTACCCAGATGTCCTTTGGCCTCTATGCCACAGTGCAGGTGAGACCTTGTCATCACAATAGGCATACCATTAAGAGAATTTATTATCCAGGATGCTTTCAAAAAACAAAAAATGGAATGCCTCCTAGTTGAAACCTCTGGCTGGAGAGCTGAGCTACTTCTCTTCACATGTGGGCAGCTTGGGGGCCTTGGCACAACGTGCACCCCACACAGACCTGCACATCAGTAACCTGCAGAGGAGCAGTTTCCGGAGAACTTCTTGTGAGCATGCTGAAGAGCAGACACTGACAACCATCATGTGTTGGCACATCAAACCAAGAACAGGCCAGTTATTTGAATGATTCTCTGCACCCTCCTAAGTGCATCCGAGCATGTCCTTCAGACTTGAGCAGAAAGGGGGACAGGCTTAAGACTGTCAGACTGAGCTTCAGCTGGGAGGCAGCAACTCCAAAGCCCAGATGTTTGGGGTCACTATGACTTCTCAGGTGACTGAATTATTAATTCCCAAATAGATTTTAGTATATTAGTCAACAGAAAACAGAGGAGAGGGAAAATCATGCTGGAAATTACCATTAATTTTGCACATTGGACTCTCCATGTAATTAATATTTAGTATGACATGCTTGCACTTCTTGTTGCAGCCCCTGAGAAAACTCCCATCAAGAGCTTTGCCAGACAGTGTTTCATTTCTATTTCAGCAATGAAGACATTCCTTCTGCTTTTTCTTATTGCTGGCCAGCAAACACAGTTCAGACCTTCCCTCCTGAAGAGTCTAGTGATGCAGCCCCACTCCCCAATTTGGTTAGAAACCTCATCCTGCTTTTGTGTACTCTGTGCCATCAGCCAAATACATCATTCAGTAAGAAGAGCCCAAAAATGAGTCATTACATAGACTGTAGTGCTTCAGTATCATAAACACACTGTCAGACATAAGAAGTCTCTGAATCTGGCAGAGGGAAATTGGAGTTTAATTTTTTTCTTTCCATGAAACACAATGTTTTGGTCCACCTTTTGAAAAAGGTTAGAAGATTAAAGAAAAAAGGCAGAGTTAAGGTGACAGTAAAGTCTGCACCACGGATCCCCTCAGTTCCACACACTGAACCCAAGAGCACAGTTTCAGCAGTGTCAGAGTTCATTATTCTGGAGCTGTTTACACCCCACCACGTGACAGTCTGGTCCAAGTTCATGCCAGTGCAGTGAGCTTCAAGAGTCAAAGCCTCTAAGCAAGACCATCATCTCAGAAACAAGGAGTGATTTTCTCCAGACTAGAGAGCTGTATAATTTTTTTCCAATGTCAGTCTCACTCTAAGCAGGACAGAAAGAGCGTATCTTATCATTCCAACATGAAAAGAAGTGGAAAGGTGTGACAATTTCAGCAAAAAATAATTGCTTTGTGCCTACACAAGCTGAGATTTTCTGCACTGCATTACCTTCCCCAGACCAGTGTATATGCAATGCAAATCAACCATCGAGCAGAATCTGTACTACAAGAATAACTTGGAAGAACTTGTTTAATATAAGAAGACTTATTGGAGCAGATGAATGGCTCTGACATGATATCCATGGGATAGAAATTCAATTAAAAACTGCAAGTGGCACAGAAGTGGTAGTTATTGTTCAACATGTACCATGGGATCTTTGCTGAAATGCAGCTATTAGATGTGCTGGTTGAGAAATTCTGGGGGGTTTCTTTATGGCAATCTGTTAGCTTACAGAAAGTTAAATTAATGAAAAACACAGAATCACTCTCATGTTACGAGAACAGAGCAAAGCAAAGGACTAGCTGCATATTTTATAATTATGGATAAAGTGCATTATGCCAAGGAAATTAGAGATGTCAAAAATATAATAAAAATGAAAGATTGTCTGGCTCTAGTGCCGATGACGTTCTGGTTTGACAAGGCAGTGCATGCTGGTTTGCCCATCCTTACCTCCCCAGGATGTTTATAATTTTTCCTAATCCTAGCATCCACATTTATGAAGTGTTCAGCCCTCAGTGGAGATACACTAGCATGAGAAAGTTACCTCCCTGCCTGTTAGCAACACCCCAAACTCATTTTCTGTGTTATGGTGTGTTTTTTTGCCCCAAAGAACAAGAATAAAAAGAATGGAAGGATGTTCTTTCTTTGTTTTTTAAGTTAGATGGAGGGCAGTGAGAAATAACTCCCTAAACCCATCCAACTTTTTTCAAGTCACAAAGATGGGATAGGCAGGAATCCCAGGATGAAAGTTCGGTTTCTTGACATCATTTCTTACAGTGGACAGACAGCTAAACCCATGTTCTCAAATATGTATCTAGCTTACCTCTCCCGAGCAGAGAACATGAATTCTTAATCTCCCTTTTCACTCCTTTTGCAGGAATGTTGTTGTTGCTTAAGTATGAGGAAGGAAAACTATAAATTCCTTCCTGCAAATGCAATATCAATCCTTGTAAGAATAACCTTCCACGGATGGCAAAGTTTATTGTCACAATGCCATTTTTCCCGCCAGAAGCTAGATGCATCCTGCCACTCAAAATTAACACCACCTTAAAACTCATCTGTAATAACATGTGACAGCTGCCATTTTTTTTAAAATCCCAAATGGAACTAGGGAACTCAAACTAGTCACTTGGATCTGTCTGGTTTGACAAAACTAGTTCAGGGTACTCCTGTCTGGGACTGAACACATCCTAGTTACTGGTAGCAGACATGAGCAGAGTGCAAAGGGAAGTAGTAAATGGTGTGGGTACTCAGCAAGCAGCTCTTCTGCTTCCAGAGCATTAGGGGGTTATTCTTGTACACCAGACTGGTTTTTTCATGCAGAGTTGAGGATTTTAGCAACCAGCCTTTGAACAGAGATTTCAGTTTCTCCCAAGAGCTGTGTTTATAGCCTGTGCTGTGTAAACACAATGGCCTTTGCTCGAGGGAATGACCTATCAGAGGATGCCATGTTTCCCTGGTACAAGAACTCTTCAAGTCTAGTGCCACATAAATGCTGCACAGGTCAGAGGGCAGGGAATTTGGGAGAATGAAAGCCTCTCTGCTCCCTGTCCTTCCACACAGCTCCACAGATGGATTGTGCTGAGTGGGGAAGAATAAGCAGGTTCCCAGAAAGGCTTTCAAAGAGAGATCTCTGGAGGCACCAGATATATTTGAGACAATCCATGGCAAAGGGCTACACTGTGCTGAATTTGAGGGGATCTATTAAAACATCAGGGAGTTTATCCTTGCAGAAAGCACTGTCTGAGCTTATTTGCATAAACAAAATAGTCAGTGTGACCAACAAGACCAAATAAGCATAAAAAAAGAAAATAAATCCACAAAGCAACCACTTCCCTAGGTTACATTCAGATCTGTCTGATACAGGTACTTAGCTGAAGAATCATAACTTCCATTTCAAAAGCATAAAAAGAGCTATTTGACCACCTGCTGCCCAAGGTTGCCAGGACATTGGTCTATACATAAGCCACAAAGAGAAAAATCATCACACGTCCACATCAGCGTGGCCCTGCATCCCCAGACAGAAGTGTCTGACATTTCACTGCAGCTCCAGGACCAGCAATAGCAGGAGGGTCTGCACAAGCTGCCTGGGCATCCTCAATGTGCAGAGAATCAGTGTGAGCACAGACAAGCCAGCAGCCTGCTTGTCATCATCAACCATCACCAAACACCCACCACTTCTGCCATGTCAGCTTGGCAGCATCCTAACAAAGAAAAAGAGAAATCCATTCCTTGCTCCTGCCACATGCTCACCTCACTTTCAATCCCCAAACATTGATAGAAAGGATTAAAGTGAGTGCTGCTTAAAATAAAATGGATATAGGATTCAAAACCAATTACCAAAGCATAATCTTGCTCAGATGGGCATGCTAAGAATAATTACTATCCATAAGATGAATGCTTGTTGGAGACACATTACAGAAGACTGCATAATTAAATATAGCAACTGATCCTCATTTATCTACCGAGCAATTCACATTTAAAAGCTCACCTGCATGCATTTGGGCAAAACCACTTGGGAGTTTTCATGGCAGTTGGAAGTTCAGGGAAAAGCAAAAACAGGAAAATAAAACGGCAGGGAAAGTAATCAGCTTGTCACCAGAAAAAAATACAGAAGGAACAGCAAAATCCAGCTCTGGGCATTATTTGCCCTTTAAAATAATAACCTTTGAGAGAAGTGAAAACATCTTTGATGTCAGCTTACACTTGGTCCAAAAAAAAAGAATTATTTCTAGATGCAGAAGCAAAAGAGGGCACACTGCCAGGTAGGGCTTTCTCAAAATGCTCTCTGCAGGGTCTGTGGACTGGGGAAAAGCAACAAAGGCAACAAGTCACCACATCCCAACAGTTCCCACACAGCACCAACCCTCCCCTGTCCACTCAGCCAAGGGACAACTGCCAAGTGACCCCACCATGTGCCAGGCACCATAAAGCCCTGCCAGCCCAGCTCCTGAAACACAGCACCAAGCTCTTCCCTTGACAAGTGTCACCCAAAGTTAGTTATGCCCCAGCTCTCCTCTCCATGGATACTCCTTGAAAACTTTGCCATGTGGGGTTTTCACAGAATCATGTTGCCCTGGCTTCTGATAACTACACTATGCTGCCAAACAGGTGAGCTGGAAGCCAGAGAAGGATCTACAGCAGTAAACAAGATGCAGAAACCCACCTTCTTATTGGCTGTGGTCGCAGGCCACAACAGGTCTCCTAGACAAACTGTCAGTCTCCAAAGAACAACTGTTCACTCTAACTTTTAATACTATTTTCAAACATGCATTCCATTCCCAGCTGTCATTTTTCAGGTGTTTGAAAGATGCAAGTATGAATGCTTGGTTGGGAAATATTTGCATTAATAAAATAGTCCTATTTAAAAATATACATACTGAGTCCCAATGAGAATATCAGAACAGCAATGTTCATTTTATTAAGTGATTTATACAAATACTATTAGTAGCTGAACAGGACAAATATCTACCTCATACCATAAATAAAATATTTATCTAACTTCTCCCTTAGTGAAAAAAAAATTAAAAAAAACTTTACAGTTTGGAGATCAGATTAATTTCTGTGGGTAATATTGCCTGTGGAGAAAAAGAGAAATGTATAAAGGGAAAGACTTTCAAAGACACCTACCTAATACAGATGTCCAATTAAACTTAATGAGAGTTGATCTTCAGCTTAAGTATGCAGCATTGACGACCTAATAAAAACACACTAAATTTTCCTACATCTATCTTCTGAAACATCTTCCTTCTTAAAATCCATTTTACTTTGTCCCTGAGAGATTAATTTTCTCAGCAGCACCTTCCTCACAACCCTCTGATCTTGCATGTGAACCCCCAACCAACCAAACAACTTGAGCAATAAACACTGAACACCAAACATGCAAAATGTTTTTACTGCTGAAAACCAGTAAAGGAAGCAGAGGCTGTCCTTCAAAAACTGTCAGTCAGCAGAGTGTGACACACTAAATCCTTGCAGACAATATCTGAAAAACACATGGGATTTCATGCACCCAGCCTGAGGTTTGCATATAGAGGTGAGGGTCTGGGGGGTGTGTACAATAAATGCTTTTGATAAGTCCATGTTTAACTTAGTATTGAAAAACATACAGGTACAGATAAGCTTGGTCCTTAAGATTCCTATGACATTCATACTAATAATGCAACAGTTTCCATTTCCACAATAACCTGAACACAGTGACTTACACCTTCCTCGAGTGAATGAGCACAACCATCTGCATATTGCCAGTGTGAAAAATACAGAAACCTCAGTTTCATTCCTGAACTTTGCTCCCACCTGAAGAATTTCATCACTCTATACCAACTGCAGGAGTCCAGAGATGAGGCACATAGACACCATTTCCAGTGAACTTGCTTTAAACTTGAATGACCAGTGCAAACAGATGTGCACTGAAATCTAAAACTTTCCATGCTAAAGGTAGATCTTCAGCTTGTGGGAAAGCCTCAGATCTCCCTCATGGAGGACTTTGAAAGCACCTGTAAAGACTTCTGAGCTGCTGTACTCCAAAGAGGTTGACCTTTCTATTCAACCACAAGGCAGGAGAACAGTCACAAGGTCTTAAAAATTCAAATTGGGTCAAGTCTGTTACAAGAGACTGGTGCCATGAGAGAAGAAAAAAAAAAAGCATATTTGCAATATTAGTTTTTGACAGAAAGAAAAACATCAACACCATGCAATAAACACTCCATTTGACTCTCTTTCCTGCATGAGCTCTGGTTAAATGACATTGTGTGAAGAACACTATCTACATTTTGTCTGCAAAATACATTTGAAACCATCTCTACTACCCTATGACACATTTCTTCTTCTAGATTATTGGTACTTCAACACAAAGAAATCCAAAAGCATTGAAAGCAAGCTTCTGTTTAACAAAAAACCACCATCACTCTGACTGTTGTATAACCAATGGTTTTTAAGGAAGAAACTATTAAAATATTTTCTTCCTATAATCCATCTATATATAGCACTGGGAAAACTATACTTAGAAAACAAATCTGAGTCAGATCTTAGCTATGCTGTTTTAGAGATCTCCAATGAATCCAGAGGATTTATTCTCAATTAAAAATCAGTTTTTAATCATATTGAGTGAATAGCAAGAATTTGGGCAAAATTCATAGAGTAAATAAAATTATGTGTTCCACGGTGAAGCCTACTCTTTGTGGATGAGATTAAAATAATCAGACATGCAATTTGGCAAAGAAAGGACAGAGAGCTATTAGTAATCATCTGAATGTGAAAGGTCTAGAAGCTTGATCCAATTTTTGTTAGATTCAGCCAGAAAAAAAAAAAAAATCCTATTTACCTCTTCAAAATGGATGCAAAAATTGAAATTAAAAAAAAAAAGAAATATTGGGCCCAATGTCACTAAAATCCTGTAACTTGCAGAGTCATCAGTAGTGCCTGTTGGAGATACTTTATCAAAATGTCTAGATAGAATAAGAAATTGAAATTTCTCTGTCTTGTCAGAGAGAAAATCCAAGTTTGGGGCAGCTCTGGAACTTAAAATATGGAACTGGCTGCCAAACAAAGTGACAGAAATGTCACTGCTTAAACACAACAAAATGTAATTGGTCACATTAGACCTGTGCAGCAGAAAGGGAGCACAAACTTGCAGGGAAGAGACTGTTCTCTGCAGAGCAATTTGTCAGCTGGCCTCTCATGTGGGCCCTCCCTCAGCATGCAGCACCAGAGACACCAGCCCCAGAATTCTCTTCCATGCCACAGCAATCAGCCACAAACACCCCAGCCCCACAGCGTTATTTCAGCAAAGAGAGTGGAACTGAGGGACATCTCACAATTTCCTTCATAAAAAACAAGACTCCAATGGAAAAACGTCATGTTTGCAGAATGTAAACAGTGATTTCATAGCACCAAGTCTTCATTTTTATCACATCAGATAGCTCTTTCTTTCTAAAGAGAACTCTGAGGAAAGATAACTAAAGGTTGTTAAGTCCTGCTGCAGCTTTGGATTTATGATGGAAAACCATTTATTTTCCTAAACTACTTGCAACAAATGTTGCTAGGCAGAAAAAGCCAATAGAAACACTTGTAAATGCTCTATTGAGAGGCAGAAAAGTAGAAGGTGACAAATGCTGAAATGACCAGATGAGGTTTTAATTTTAAAACACTATAAACAACATAACAAGCATTTAATGGCAGGGAATCAAAGACAGCTCTTTCTCTTAATGCAGGGGGATCTGCAATCTAATACAAATAGAATCTGTTCTTTTTTTTGCACAGTGAGCATCCTTCCATTGCACCTGAAAATACATGAGAGAAGTAAATATTACAGTTGCAAGGCTAAAATAAAATATCCCAGTTTAGGAAGATAAACTAAAACACATGTAGAAAGAAAAGAGCTATTTTCAGGTAACTAATAACATGAAGAAACACAAGCCAGTTGTTCCAAAATGTGGAGCCATTTTTTTGTGCCAGAAGAGTCAGACTGGCCAAGACTGTATCTTGAGAAATACTGTATCAGTTCCTGCAGTAGAAAAGCTGCATGCTTTATCTTTATTCTCCTGATCTTATAGCCACAGCAAATAAAATCCTCCAACATTACTCTGCTGTTCACCACTTCCTATTTCAGAAGAACAAAGCCATGGAATTACGATTTCTTTTTTTTTCTTTGGAGCCAAGAGGAACATTTGCAGGGGAAACAATCAAGAAGGAGCTGGGAACCTCACCCAATTTTCATGAGAGCTCAGTGCCTTTAACTCTACAGCTGCCCTTATTCCAGCCAAGGCAGACAGGACCTTCATCTACAGGGGTTTTCTGGTGGCCCCTGCCATTACAATGTAATGAGCACCTGCATTCCCAGCTGGAGATGAGAAGATGGGGGCACTGAGCACAATCTGCTGTTTGATAGCAGCTCCCAGGTGATGCAAACCCTGATGGAGGCTGCAGATGCACCCACTGAGCACAGGAGCCAGTAGACACCACAGCAGTCATGGACCCAAAAACACATCCAACAAAGGGATGCCCTGTGCTGGTGGGTCAGCCTTGTCCCCTCTGTCCACCCTGGGGCTGGCTGCATCCAAGATGCCTGCAACATGGAATCTTAATCTATCTTACAGTTATAGCAGACCAAGCTCAAGTAAAGATTCTCCTTTCCCTCCGGCACCAGCCATATCCAAGATCCACAGAGAACTTGAGTCTATCTGTCTGCCTCCCTCCAGGGCTACACTCATCAGTCATGAAGCCTTTGGTAGAGTTGGAAAAGAAGAACAATGTCTCAATCCTCAGTCTCAAGAAGAAAAATTCCCTCTTTCAAGAAACTTTTAAAGATTTTAAAAAAAATCTCAGGGAAGTAAAAAAAAAAAAAAGTGATCCACATGAATGAGCCAGTGCTTTATGTCATCATCCCCTGAATTTTTTTGCCCTCATCTCTTTTTCCAAATAATTATAATGCCATGAAAGGGAAAGTGAGGAACAAAGAGCTCCAATAGTTGGTGTTCATCATTCAGGAACCACGGCTGCAATTTGAAATTTCCAAGGTGCTGATGCTCTCAGATATATAGCAAACCAGCCTGTCTTTCAGCATCACTGAATTTGGCCAACTCAGCCCAGAGCCCATTTGCTGCAGCATCAAAAATGAAATGCAGTTCTAGCAGCAATGCAAATCGGATCACATAATTGAAAGACTATAAGTATTAGTGAAAACTGAGTATGTTTCCAGCCAAGAAGCAATACTTCAAACTACACAGAGGACTCAATGCTGAAATTATTGAGTAAGATTCTCTAGATTGTACTCTACAATTAGATTATTATCATTACTACTTCTCTGTGCTTTAAATCTAGGAATCTGAGGACATGCAGAGCTGCAGTTCTACAAAGAGCACCTTCCAAGAATTCTGTTCCCACATGATAAATTGGAACATGAGAAACCTGAGGGCATTGGATTTGTTGCCATTTGTCAAGAGAAGCGTCACCCAAACAGGAATCGTTAGAGTAGAAAAACCTGCTGCACTATGAAAAAAACCTGGTCCTTAAACAGGATGTGAGTATCTGCTTGGGGAACTAGAAGGGCTTTCCATTCAGTCCACAAAAGCACAAAGAGCTAAAACCTGATAAACTCAGGCTAGACATGCATGGGTAAGGAGGTATTTTGTTCTATTTTGGGTAGGGTTTTTTTTAAAAAGCAAGAAGGGCAACCGTTCCAGCAGCCTGTACTAATGGATAAGGTAAATTCTCCATTACTTCTAATTTACAATCAAGATAGGATGTTGTCCCAAGAGTTTTGCTCTTGATCAAGCAGATGTTAGATGAGGAATTAATCTCTGCTTAATGTCTGTGTCTGGTTTTCTTCTCCTGCATGATCTTGCACAGCATCTGAGTACAATGCTCCTTCTGCCTTCATAACCTAGGAATTTCTTTAATAGTTCCACATCCATGAGTCACCAGTGACACAGTTACTACTTCACCGCTTATCCCCATAGTTGCTTCTAGACAATTTTTTATTTTATTAAGGATTACATCAAGAGTGTAGTCCAGTATTTCTAGAAGGCATCTGCTCCGAGGAAGACTCTAGTGTCAAGATTCCTTCTCTAAAATGTATATTCCCATTATAAAATCCCACCCTGCATACAAGTAACTAATCACTTGGTAATTTTGCTCCATGAAGGAGGGTGACTCTAGGAAAGCAAAGCAGCAGTCTGTTCCCGTGAACAAGGTTCTAAGACTCTCTTTATATTATGATCTCTCCTACCCAACCACCATGAGCTAAAAAAAATCATTACCAAGGAGTCCTTGCCTATATTCACCAATTTTCCTAGTGTATCTAAAAATCACCCACTGCCTCACTTTACAAGAACAACAGCATTTGCCACAGCTCCATGCCTGTGTAAGAAAAAGAAGTGAGATTCCGAGCTGCTCAAGACCCCTCACATTTCAAACACATCTTTCTGCTCTTTCACCAGCCTTTCAGCCAGCACTGTTGGCTTGAACACAGCTGCTTTGACAGCACTCACATGTTTCCAGCATTGCTCCAACACCAGCCAGCTGATTTTTGCACTCTCTGGTCTCCACTGTGTAATCAGTTGGAGAGGGCATCAAAGAGGTGAGATGAGAATTTTTCATGTTCTCAAGCCATCAGACCCCAGCATCCTATCAAACTGCACATCTGCACTGCAATATTTTCCTTGTTGATGGGATTGAAATCGGAACAGATGCACTGCAGAGAGCACAGCCTCAGTGTCAAGTTAACACTTTTTACTGCATATTGTCCAATTTCCATGCTGGCTTCACTATCCCATTTATATAACATTTTAATGGGGATATTTCAAGACAAGGTAGGATAGGTCACAAAATGTTGAGAGGTCAAAAGTGTGCTGAATGCACCCAAGGAAAAACTGTTCAACTTCTCAGCTCCTTTTAGAGTCAGCTTCTACTGCAAAGCCTGTTGTGCTGCTTTTCCCAAGGGATATGGGTGAGAGGCTCTTCTATCACTGGACTACAGACACAAGGTTAAGAAAAATCCACCAATGTTTGCCCTCCCTCCCAAAGGCACAACTAACCAGAAGCAGACGTGTACCTTAAGTCTTTTTAAATGGACACTTCTCACCTTCCCAAGAAATCCATGCTCTGCTTTAAGGGTGTTTTTCCTAAAACCTGCCTCTGCACTGCTGCAAAATACTCAGTAACTGGAGAATAGGTATTGGGAGGCCAGGCAGGGGAGGGAATGATTATGCTGTATATATTTGCATACTTACAGGACTGCTGTAAGAACAAAGTGTCCAACTGTTTTTCCTTAACTGAGCTACTGTAGCCTGGCACCTCTTTTCTAAAATTAGCTCCACTTACAGATGTTGCCATAGTATTTGTTGCCATACCAAGGCACACTTCATAGGTGATGTCATTTGTCATACAGCAGAACGCCAGAGCTGTTTACCAGTTCTGAGCCCTGAATCTTGCACATTTCTTAAAGCACATCTGTCGCCTCCAGGAGTACCTGCACAGACTATGGAATTTTGGGGGTCTTGAGGGGAAATCCTGGCTGAGCTTTGCAGGTCAGCATCTGCACCCAGGAGCCAGAGCTCTGCTGTGACACCCAGCCCAGGCAGCAGCTCTTGCCAGCTTCTCCTGAGGTACACGATCCCTATGGGCTGGCCCAGGGCTGGCCCAGGGAAGTTTCTCAGGCTAGTACCTGACATATGAAGACTTGTTTCTCTTCATTACTTTTTCAAGACCTGACCCAAAGTCTCTGGAAAAATGCCTGGAAACACTCTGACTTCCTTAGAATCATAGAATAGTATGGGTTGGAAGTGACCTTTAAAGGTCATCTAGTCAAACTTCCTCCAAATTTGGATACTACATTAGTGACCTACATCTAAAATAGGTTTCCTGTACATATTTCCACTCTCCAGATTAAATAATCATTGTACAATCCATAGCCATGCTCAGATTTTTAATATTTCTTCCAGCAAGCTTCCTTTACACTTCTGAGAAGGATCTGCATCTGAGATAGCAGGCAAAGAAATTCTGGTGCTCTGGATTGTTTGTTCTTGCACTCACTTTCTACTACTTCTGGAATCAGATGTATGACCACGTACTTTTTAAACAATTCCCTTCACATTGGGCTAACTTTTCCCAAAAGCTGGAACCAGAGGTGAACTTCTGACATGTTTTCTCCTCGTCCCTACTCCCAAGACCCCTTGCAGATTTTTGCCAAGAGCAAAGGCGAATGTTCAGATGTAGAGAAAAATAATCAATATTGTTCTGACTTCAGTCAGCCCTGAAGTGTACTCTCAGATTTCTGCTGCACAAAATGGTTTTGAGGAAACATCAAGCCTGTAAGATTCCAACCAGATTTTTTTCTGGATCGTTTGCCCACAATGAAAACTCTCAGAGAATAAGCAGCAGGAGAGAGAGATAGATTACAAACGCATTCCAAAATAATCACAACAATGCATTTTCTCTTCTGCTGAACAGGCAGAGGCCCTGGGCCAAACTCCAAAGGGGAGTGACGTACAACTCATGTTTTTCCTGGCCCTTTCACCTACACAAGTTGCTTTACTTTCACAGTATCCTGGACTCCTCTTACATTCCAGCATGTTGTTGACAACTTGGCTGTTCTATCCCTTGTGAATTTGCACACACTGCAGACCATATCTTAAATAGTCAAAACACAGAATTTTAAAAGGGAAGCAAGAGCAGGAACCAGCACAGCCTTGATCACTCCACACATTCATTTTCCATGCAGAGATTTGGAAAATCTCCTTCACACACTGGACTGCAGCCACCACCCCTGCTTGCGTGGCCCACACATATCTGCACACCTTTCTGACCAGGCACAATAACAGATGGTTTTACAAGACATGCATGTTGAGACACTCAAGTAGTAGCCAAACACTGGCTAGAAAACCATGGCCACTGTGTGCAGCACCAGCCCTGCTCCCTCTGTACTCTGAGCTAGCACAAACAGCAAAGGCTCTGCACCTCTGAGTGTCTGAGAGAGCACAGAGCAATCATAACATTTAGTTTCATAAGATTAAGGTCACTTTATGAAATACTTCTAAAGGGAAATCCTTTAGAATTTAGAATCCTTTGGTGCCTCCCCATCTTGTTTACAACTTCCTTACCCTGAGAACTATAATTCACATGTAGAAAAATAAAACCAAGGAAAATGGTACCTTATGCTCCAGCTGTTCTTCAAAAAGCTTGTAAGTCATTACACGTTAACTGAGATTCATTGAAGTCATTAAATCCATTTTTCCCCAAAGCCAGCTCTCTCCCTGAACACCCTCTACTGTTTGAAATGGCAAAGAGAGACAGTGATAGGACCTATTTATGCTTGTTTGAAGGTGAGTCTGTACTATCTGATTTTTAATTCCAATCTATCCATCACAATCAGGTACACCACACTGGTCCCTCAAACCACATGCTCCCAGCAGCCTGACCACTGTGGCAGTGTCAAATTCCTTCTCTCCACTTACAAAGGCACCTTATGCTAACTTTGGAGCACCACTTTCCAAGATCAATGATAATTGACTGATTAAGTATGCCTAATGCTGCCAGAATGTGAGCTGATTGTGTAATGGTGCTAATTAGTAACTGCCAGAGCTCATTCCAATTATTAACCTTTATGAATGTCATTTTTGAAGATAACAGTTTGCAACACAGCCTATTGCAGCATTTGTAATGCCTTTTGTCACATGGGATGAGAAGGAGCACAGTGACCAATGAAGCTGAGATAAAACACAAGAAAGAAGTCCTAAGAACAAAGGATTCTGCCTTTGCTTTCTGCAAGTATACAGAGACTTTAACAACAGAAAACTGGAAAACCTATGCTAGAGAATTCAAGAACCCACTTTTCCACAAGATCTGAACTCCTCAACAATGCCACTGCCAAGCATGCCTCAAAACCTTCCTAGCAGTGCAAGCACCAAACCAATTCCAGATTTGCCACTGGGACATGGCAAAGTGCCATGTCCAGTGATGCTCTGGAACCAGACAGACATGAGAAGAACACGTTTGGTATTGCACACTGAGGAAAAGCTCCATTCCCATGTCTGCACAGTCACAACACTGATTCTTCTGATATGTTAGACAATTCATGACAAACCACATCATGCACCCTGCTTGGATCAGATTGAGCTAAACAACTAAGTTAGACCACAGCCTCCTTAAATTCATCGTCGTCTGTCCCCCACTGTCACTATTGAAAAGAAGCACTTTAAGAAAGGAAATATGGGCTTCTTGTAAGTCTCCCACCACTGTAACAGGTGAGCCATGTTCTTGTGCCCATGACTGTTAAAACACCACAAAACAACAAACATAAACAAACTTTTCAGGCGGTGTGACTAAAACCCCTCAGCCCCTGTGATTAGGCAGTTTTGGTGCAGACCACTCTCCAATCCTCAGTGGTCCACCACAGTCCCCTACCATGTACTCTTCCAGAAGAGAAACTCCAAAGCTCTTCTTCCTTTGTTCCCCATGCCTTGTACAAAATAGAAAATGCACACTTAGGGGTACAAAGCTAAATGTGCTGTGGTAACTCTGTATCCCTCATAGACATCCCTTTTATCTTTATTGGTTACACATAATAGAACCAATGGGATTTTAATCTTCCAGGGGACATTTACTCTCTGCTTTGCTAAAGGCATGCTGAATGATGTACCATGGTCTACTGGTTACTCTGTAGCTTAACTACTCCGTGGCAATATAACATTATATCTGAAACCTTACATTTGAACAGATGATCTTACTGCCTTGCTTTTCCTCAGCCACACTTACAGCTGCAAATAATCGAAAGAAAAGACAAGGTCTCCCACAGAATGGCTTTACAGAGACTTGTGTCTGGAGCACCTCAAGGTCAAGCTTTTCTGTGACCCCTGAATAAATTACACAGGACCCGCAGAGGGGTCATACTTTTATGTATTAGTTCTCAAGGGAACTCATACACCTTTTGTGCTGATAGATGTTATGTGATCCTCCTGTTTCCACACCAAGACCTGGGACATATTACCTGTGTGTGAACTACTTTTTTCCAAGCTGTTCTGACTTCTGTTCTGAACCTGCTGCTTACGCATCCCCTCCCAGGACCAATAATCAGCAACGAGACTTCCCTCTTAAAACAAATGGCTCCTACAATTTCTAACATTTCAGAGAAAGAGATGCAAGAGGACCAATGTGCATTTCTGTTTCCATGGGGCTGATTACTCCTTGTGAGCTCAGACTCCCACAAGGCCAGAACCCAGGTCTCAGTGATGGGTTGCTTTGTCTTTCTGTGTACTTCTCCCAGGCACCTTTGGAATTTGCAGGACATTTTGTACAAAAGAGTGCCCTGCACTCCTGGAAGTAGTTACAGATAGCTGGAGATTTCTGCATTTTAAATGCACCAGAACTCACTCAGGTCAGTTCACAGTGCATCTCTCAACTCTGGAAAAAACTACCTGACTTTGGAGGTAAGGTTTGGCAGTAACAGCTGCATCAACAGCTCAGTCATCCTCCTGTTACCTGTCTCCTATTATCATCTTCCTCACAGATACCCTGAGCTAGACTACAAGATCCAGAAAATAACATGTAACAGTCCTGTTGCAAATGCCAAAGGGCATTCTTGGATTTATCATGGGAATAATATCCCTCAACTTTTCCAATACACCACCAGATTTCTGCATGCCTGACTAGACCTGCAGGATGCCGAATGCCCAGCTGCTAGCCTGCTGCTAAATCCAGGGATCTGGACAGCAAGGTACAAGGAAAACTGGATATAACTGACCACTAATATTTATGGAGTCAATTTTCTAAGGTAACTGGCCTTCAGAGACCGGGAAACAAGGCCTAGCAATCTGGTTACAGAAAGGCCTCACTAACCTTCTACAGTTTTTATTCAGAAGCAGAAATCCTATATGTAAAAATGCACTAGCTCCCCACCATCTGGTAGTTTACAAGACCTTTCATTTTCACTTGGTCATGAGAGAACTGTAGAAGAACTGGCTGACAGATTTTACAAATGAAGCACATGTGGTAAGTAAATAAATCAAAGGCTGCCTTCCAGGCTGGGGACATGTAGCCCTTTGTAAATATTATTTGGAGAAGTGACCACTTCATACAGGTACTTTTAACTTCATTTGAAGCCTAATGAATCTACCAGGGACATAATGAGAGAGACAGACCAGACTAAAAGAAAGATGGAAGGATTTCTTGCACATTTTTAACAGCTTTTCTCCATCCTTCAGATTATTTATAGCCATTATAAAATGGCAGTGCATTTGGGGGAAAAAAACAAAAAGTAAAACAAAAAAAACCCCGCACCACAAAATAATAAAACATCAATATAAACAGACACAACCCATGTTAAAGTATTACAGTACTAAATTCTACAAGCTCCTGTACAAAGCATCCAAGATTTATGGCTTGATCTGAAGTTAATAGGAAAGAACAGAAAAACCAAGGGAGGGAGGAGATAGGAAGAGAAACGAAAAAAGAGCTTGGTCAAAGAGAAACAAATCTTGTAAGGTGATGCAAAGCCTACCTTCATAGTGGATGGGGGCATTGCCTTGCAGCACTGCAGCATGCATGAGGTGGCACCAACACAGAAACTGTTCTGTGCAAGAACCTGGTGGGTCCTTATGCAGGCCTGACTGCCTGGAGAGTATGTGGCAACATCTATCTCTGTCTGACTGATCAGAGTACAGGGAGCTGAGCCACAGATGAAGTCCTTGCATGTACTACGGCCCTTGAAAGATTTTGTGTCTGATTCTAGGAACCCATGGGTAAAACATATGTAAAAACAGGGTCAGCAAGAAGATGCACAAATTATCTACATATTGTCCTAATAACCAAATTCTTCTACTGGCTCTGAACCTTAGGTCAATGCTTCTTATTCTTCTTGGAACCAAAGAATTGCTGAGGTTGGAAGGAATCTTTGGAGCTGATCTGATCCAATCTCCTGCTCAAGCAGGGCCACCTAGAAGGCATTTGCCCAGCACCACTCCAGATGGCTTTTGAATACGTCCAAGGACGGACACATCAGAACCTTCTTGAACAACCTCAGCCATTGTATAGTCACAACAGTAAAAAATGTTTCCCATCACATTCAGAGGGAACATCCTGAGTTTCAGTTTGTGCACATGCATTGTCTCTTGTCCTGTCACTGGGCAAACACTTAAGAGCATGGCTCCATGTTCTTTTCCCCCTGCTTTGAGGAATTTGCACACATTGATACAATCCACCAGTCCCACTCCAGCCTTACCTTCTCCAGACTAAAGAGCTCTCTCAGCCTTTCCTCATATGAGAGATGTTGTTCCCACTTGTTTTAGTGAGAGCCTGTCCATACCACATAACACTGTAAGATTTTTAACATACTCTTTTCTGGGCACCTCCTGTCCTAATCGTAGTAGACGAGACTTGGTACGGAAGCTCTTATGTAATTTATTAAGAAAGTTTTATTTTTCACTTATCTATTTGCATATTTATAAGCAAATTTAATGTGTGGTTTTCATTACTACTGGCACAGATTCCCATTGAATGCATTCGCTACTAAATCTGTGCCAACCAAACTCCTCTGCACAGCAAAGAGTGATCAGAAAAAGACATTAGTAAGGTCAAAACAAATTCATCTTCAAGTGTGGCTTCCTGCAAAAAGTTTTGCCGTCGACATCCAAATCTCATTAGAATGTAAGATTAGATAACTCAACAAAAGGAGCAGCTCTTTAATGAGAGCACTGGAATTGCTGCTCCAAATGATAAAGGAAGAGATGGAGTAGCCAATTCCTGTTAACAGGTGCGGCTCTGCTGATGCAGCAACAGTCACAACACCCACAGGATCTGCAACAGCAGGTTCTTGGCTACAGATTCCCTCCTGAGTGCTGCCTTGCTGCTTCTAAACAAGTAGGCAAAGCACTATAAACACACTTTACCTGCCAGCCCTGACAAGATGACTTCATAGGGACAGTGAGGCTTCAAAAGCACATTTGCTCTTGGCAAAGCTTCCTCTGACCTGCTCCACCAAAGTCCCAGAAATAAATGCCTGGGAACATGACCAGAGCTCGAAATTCATTGCTTATGAGATAGGATGTCTCCTTTCTTCAGGAGCTATAATCAAAGAAATTCACCAACAAGGACAGAAAAACTATAATAAATATAACATATGTTAGCTGAGAACACAGGGACAAGTAAATTCTTCCACCTTCCTACAAGAACTTCATTTTTTTCCATAACAAATTTCATTAGTTCACATTGAGATCCTAATGCTTATAAATATACACCAAAAATATCTTCTGGCATTAAATTCCCTAAATTTCCTATTTTATTATCTTGTTTTCTGGAATTGAATGACTAGAAATCTCAAAAGATCCAATTTTCCATTGACCCAGCTGAGTGCCTAAAAGGACTAGCTTAAAATTAAATTATGCCAAAGATATTTTTGGTTGGTTTGTTTTGGTTTGGGGTTGGGCTTTTTGGTTTTTTTGCTTTTTTCAAACTACAATTTCAAAGAACACTTCCAGGCCAATGAAACACCTTTACTTACAAAATGTGGTAGCATCCAAGAGACACCAACTAATGGAGAGCCCACCTGTGATGCAGAAGACTCAAATACCTTTTTTGAATAAGACAGCCACAGTAGACACACCAAATTACAAATATTTGTGTTACCTGTTAATCTGCCACAGAATATTCTAAGAAAAATATATGAAAGAGATAAAAGACAGCATGATTTCTTCACAAGGTCTGTCATCCAGTTCTCTGGACTCAGAGACATCCAAATCCCAAACCCACTAAAATACTGTGGAATATCATGTCTCCAACACAACCCCAGCTATCCGATTGGAATTCTTAAAGCATGGGTAGCTCACTGCTGAAAACTAGACAACTAAAAAAAAAAGATGTTTCTGGAACTCTGACCCAAAGGCTGTAGATTTGTCCATTCCTCCAGTGTTATAAAATAATTAATGCAAGCCATAGGCTACTGCCACACTATCACGTTGTTCAGCCACCAGCAGAAATATCCTCCGTTAATTCACTGAGTCTCCTTTTGAAATCCATTTACACTTTTATTATTTCTGCCTCACAACATCCTGTAGCAATGAGTTACACAATGTAATTACTTGAGGAATAAAAAAAGCACTTCCCTTTATACTTATTCAGAGCAAGGGCTTGAACTTGGATCTTTCGCACATAAGATTAGAGCGAGTCTCTCCCTGGAGAGATTCTCAGTCTCTCTTGTTGCAGCTCTTTTGTAGAACATAAATAATTCAAGAGGGATGGCTGGGGCTCTTACCTGAATCGTGGAAAATTAAAACAAAACATAGCATGTGTTTTTCTCTCTATATTTTGTTTGGAATTCCACTTTCATCCTGAGAACACTTCCTCAAAAATTTAGGAATTTGATAAATTGCCTTCTGGTTTTGCTTCCCTGTATCCAGCCAGAAAACAAGATGCATCCAAAAGTTCCCAGGTCTACTTATAAAAAGGAGCACCCCAGTAGCCTGGTTTTATCTACGAGATCAACGCATAAGTACAAACACATGACCTCTCTAGGTATATTCAAGGAGCACATTCCCCACCCAAATATATCTGCAGCATCCACTGTCAGTGACCAGCCCAGTCCTCTCACAGCTACGTTTGAACACCAACAACTTCAGCAAAGCAGCCCCACTTTCAAGCTGCAAAAGCTGTGGGAATGGGGCACAGAGTGGGGATGTGTAGCACAGGTTGGGCAGGAGTTACCAGCACGTGAAAATGTGAACACCTGTGCTCCCACAAAGCAACACCAAAACGAGGTTCTGGGGCAGAACTCAGCCAAAACTAAGATGTACCTCTCTCTTCAGAGATTCACAGATATAAATAAAGCATGGGCATTTGCTTTTAAAATAGCAGACTGTCTAAAACACCATTCCAATCTGCAATTGTGTTTTCATTCGTTCTCTCCAATTCAGTAGGAATTTCACCAAGGAATAGGGATGAGCAGATGCAGGGGGAAGCATATTAATAAATCATAAGTGTCATTAAAATTTGTAAACTAATATCTTCTGGGAAGTCTTGGCAATTAGTCTCAGAGCTTTCTTGGCAAACAAAAAATTAATAAATTTAGGCCCCCTGTCTGATGACATCCCCACCCCCACAGAAAGGTCACTGATGAAGCAATTAAGAGACACAACAAATGGACCAGTCAGCAGGCTGGCTCACAAAAGACAAATGAGCTGCATAAAACAAGGGGACTGAGACATCTTAATAAGCAAAGGTGGGACTTCAATCCACACACCACGCCAAGACATGTACAAAGGCTTTTAGACTCATTTGCTGGGCTAATACTTTTCACATGATTTTGCAGTGTCCCCCTTGGTCTCCACCATCTCTGAGGCAACATTAACATGATTAAAGCAAGAAACCACCAGAAAGCAAAGGTGTAAACATTACTATTCCCTTTTTGGAAAATCCTGTGGGATATATTAGGGCAAGGGGAACATCGGGAAGGAGATAAATGAAACTTCTCGACAGATGTCTTATACTTAAAGAATAAAGTATTAAAAAATGAAATCTTATCTTTATTATCACTACTGATTTTGCCTAATCCTAAAGCATAGCCCTGAAATTAAGATAAGCCTATTAAATTGTTGGTTCCCAAAACAGACCTTTAAAACAGTTTTAACTCACGCTATCCCTTTGTTGTAATGAAAGCATCTCCTAGTTTGAACTGCAAAGAATGTATGCTCTGAACACTACCTGGAACTCTGGCACATTTGAGGAGGGCTAAATCTACCATTCATTCTGTTCAACTCCTCAAATACATTTTTTTTTCATTTTATTTTTAATTACCATGAATTTTCCCATTCAGCTACACACATCCCAAGCAAATCTGAACAACCCCTTCAGTATATTTCCTGATATCCACAACTAAATATTTGTTTAGATTACACTATTTAACAAAGGGCCACCATCTTCATTTGGCAGCAGCTAGCTCAGGAGTGGGCCAACATGCAGCCACTGTGCATGTCCCAAAGGGTTCCAGCATGGCTCCCATGCCAAGATGACATCTATGACATCTATGACTGCCAGCCAGGCTGAACTGGACCAGGGTAAATTGGACCACACATTGTGGGGAAACAACTAATAATCAAGAGTACTGGAGGTTAAGAACTGCATAATTCTGGGGTGTTGCTGAAGGTGTGCACTGATTACAATTCAGGGTGCTGAGAGCCTTGACGAACAATTCTTGTCTCACACTGTGGTCATCTGCTGTGGTTCCCCATTCCCTTGGTTCTTCAGTAAACACAGTCTGCACTTAACAGCTCTCAACCACAAAATTTTCACAGCTGGCTCAAATAGCCCCAAAAAACTTGCCCTCATAAAGCTAAGCTATTTATACATTCTAGCCAAAAGCAACAGTAGAGACACCAAACTTTTGTTGCCCTGATTTCCAAACCCAAAAGAGATCAGGGTGCTTGCACACACAGCTGACTCCCTCCCTCCATGCCCTGATGGCTGACTGCAGACACAAGAAACCCTTCTCCTCATCAGCACAGGATTTCTGCACTTTGCAGCATTATTAAAAAGTGCCAAAGAAGATGCAATAATGGGAAACATTACTACTTTGAAAATCAGCTCCATTAATTTTACGCCCGAATAAAATCATCCAGAAAATAGCACATATCGAAGATGCATGTCATCAGCATAAAAGTGGAAAATTATAAATGTAATCAAATTTGACAATACTGAGAGGAGGTGTCAGCTGCTGGTCATGGAGACTGCATTTCAATACAGCAAACTCCAGGAAAGCTACAATGCCCCAGTGGAGCCAAACCAGTACTAAACAAGAGGTTGTGGCACAAGCCAGAATCTGCCACTCACAATGCAGTCTAAATAACGTGTTGACACTGGGATAGAAACACTCTTAAGACAGCTCTGGCCGTGCCATGACTATTTCAGGTTTAGCTTGTTTCACAGAAGATGATATGGAAATTTGAGGCAGGCTTTTTGAATCTCCTGATCCCTGACTCCTTTACTCACCAGTCTTAGAAGCTGCTACATTTGGGGCAACCAGATCAAGCCTCAGTTCCCAAAGGGCAATTCATACCACATTCACCCTTTCCTACCTAGAGCAGCCCTACCTGAAGCCAGCTCTGTGTGCTGCACACAAACCCAGGGCACAGAAATCAGCGTGAGCTGGGAAATTTTTCCAGTGCTAGAGGTACAGACACATGCTGAGGGTCTCTGGGGACTGTGGGAGGAAACAACGTAAAGCCCTCTGGTATTTCCAACAGAACTGAATGAAACAGCAATGCATGATATAAGGCAGCCTGCAACCAAGCTGAGGGGTGTTACTCCTCTCTGCTCCAAACTAGGGTTGCAGCTGCTGCATTTTGCAGCTGCCTCTATTAAAAAGCTGAAAGGGGTTTCTTTTCTAACGCAACAAAGAGACTAAGGCAACAGACTAACCTCTTTAGGCACAGCAGCCACAAGAGCAAAAAAAATGCTTGGGGATTTTTGACTGCTGCCATGGAGACATAATTTCTTGGTTAATAAACAAGAAAACAAGCAGGAACATATATATAACATTTCTTAATCAGAATTTTAGCCTCTTAAACAGAAAGAGTTAGTCACAATTATGGGTTAATGCATGGGCCAGCATTATGTATAATCAGATAATTTAGCTGGGTCAACAGCCAGAGGAGGGGAACTCCAGGGGACCCATCTGAGGAGGGTAAAATGGTAGCAGGGACTCAGAGCTGACACATGCAAGTGCTTGCACTTTGGAAGGAAATCTAAACTGCTCCCCACTGCCCAATTAGCTGATGTGTTGCAGTCATGGCTGTGGCATTTATCATAAATAGCACCTTGCTCACTTGTGCCTCTCCTGTCTTCTGGACCACCCTGTTGTCTCTCTGTCTTCACCCAAGATTGAGAGCTCCCTGGAGAGGGAAGCTGTCTTTTCAGCTACTGCAATCCAAATAAATAAAATAAATGAATACATTCCTGAGTACTAAAAATGGCAACAATGGAAAACATTTTATTCCAGTTATCTTATCACAAAGAAACTGCTCAATACGCACTGGTTGAAACAGTTGAAAACATTTTAAATATTACAATATCAACTTTAAATACTTACCCAGAATGTCATGTTCCCACAACCCTATCTCAATACTGTACAGCTTAAACAATTCCTGTGAAGACCCTGGCACCTATTCTTTAGAGAGAGGGCTCATATTTCATACAGATCACTCTTGTATGCTTACGGTTCCTCATGGACAATAAAGTTTGATGGAGGGAACCTGGCCTACAAAGAGTCTGGGAATTAGAGGTGCTCCAACAGCACTTCAAATCAAAACCATGTAAGTTTACAGGTTTTAAGGAAAATTTGTTTTCCTTTTGTTAATGGAGAAGAGGTGTTACTGGGATGAAAAAAAATTCTACAGAAAGCATATGGCCACCCCTCAATCCATTTTTATTTAAAGCAAGGCTGGATTCTTAACTACACAGATAATTCACTAGGCAATGAGAACTGATGAAGGGTTTGCATGTCTAAAAGCTTAAATAGTTTTTATAGCTATATTTGTTGACCTATGAAAAAGATCTCTCTCTAGAACTTCATAAACAACTCACACCATCACAAGTATAGTAAAGTGGCAATGAAGTAACTTCCTTTCATAGGGGGAAAATTATCACCTCCACTCAACTCAGTGGGAAAAACAAAAATCTAAACCACAACTGACAGGTATCTCCTGTTACGAAGAAGAGATGTGGCATTCACAAGCAAGAGGGGGTGTGTGGGTATGTGTTTTTCCTTGAAGCTAGCTGCTTCAAGGCTGGCTGCTTCAGTAGCAATAGAGACCTTTTCTGTGATTGTTTGAGCCCCAGATGCAGGAATTTGGATATTAGAGCAGTGTCTGTGTCCCTGCATTCAAATGCTGACTAGCATTTCCCCTGCCTAAGCTCATATCAGCCTGATATAGGAGCAGTTTTCAATGTAACTCCTAATTCTCCTCTCTTCCTCTGTTACTCTCACTCCCTTTTTTAATTACATTCAGGATGTTTTCTTATTGATTTACTTGTTTTTGTATTTAGATGCAGGGATTAGAAATTCTTTTCATATGGCAATTCAGTTTTCCATTAAAAGAAGCTTCTCATGCTATAAACCCAGGGGGAACTGAGGAGGAGATTTTGATGCATGGAGCAGGTGGAGCCAAGATGGTATTTAGAGATTGCATTGCACTCTGCTCTATCCCAGCATCCTCTGCCATGTAATTCATTGCTCTCTGCCACAAAAGCCACACTCCTCTCTTATGGAGGCAACTGTATTTCCCAAGTGCTCAAAGCAGATATCACACAGCACCACTGCTCAGATAGGCAGGACTCCTGGCTAGCAGAAAGGATTAGTCTTATTTCAAGAACACATGAAAACAAAAAACAGACACCTTGGAAATGGACAGATCATCTTTTGATAATTAATTCAAGTTGCATTCACTTTGTGACCCATTTGAGGGCTCAAAGAGTCTACAAAAAGTAACTAAGGAAAGCAAACCTGTTGCCAGGAGGCTTATATTCATTCTGCAAAGACAAATCCTCCTTTTAAAATTTTCAGGATCTCAAAAAACAAAAAGAAAATATTGAAAAACACCAATTTAAACAATGCAAAGATTTAGGGGCCTGAATGTGCAAATAGAACAGGAAATCCCAAGAAAATGAGTATTTTTCTGGCTTATTTCTTACACTTAGTATCTATTTGCATTTCTTACACTTAGTATCTATTTGCAAATGTCCTTTGCAAAGAAACTTATAGATGCTCTCCAAGATTCCACACTCTCCTGTCAAATAAAACATGGCTTATTCCTGAATTTTTCAAGTGGAAAATAAGGTTTAGAGCCCATGAGATCTACCTGCTAGCTCTTACCCTGAGCTTTCCTCGCAGACCTAGGAAAAGAGCCTGGGAAGTTCTAACTTCTCAACCTCTCTGAATCTCCAGGTCGCCCACTGGCCCCTATTTCACTGGAGCCTCAATGCAGAAGTGTTCCAAAACAGGCTGAAATGCTCCCACAGAGCAGAGTGCATTCCCAGCTGACCAAGTGCTGGATGCTTTCAATGGAATTGATGAGTAACTACATTTCCATCACTTTGGGATACCTCCAGAAGGGGTGCTGCTATTACCTTTCTGCAGAGCTCAGGAGATGCTGCAAGCTCAGGATTAAGACAAGGTTTGCCTGTTTGTTACATTATTTGTGCAGAGCAGATTGTTTGGCAATTACATTTAAAGTACAATCACAGCGCCATTTGTACTTGCTATGTAAAGAGACAAAAGTTTTTTAAGGCATTAATACTTTGAAAAGTACCAGGGTAAGTGGAAATGACTGTTCTCTCTCATTAGCTGCATGGTTATTTATACTTTTGCAGATTACCATGGTGCAGTGCAATTAGGCTTCTTAAGTACTGTTCAAATTGAGAAGTTTCAAGAGCTCTACTGAATAATTAACCCTCAAACACATTTACAGGAATAAACCTGCAGCAAATGTCCAAAGTCTGCTCCAAACAGGGGCTTTTAAATCACCTGTGAAGAAAGAAGTACAAGAGACCATCTGCCAGGAAGGGCTCACACCCAAGCAAGGGCTACAATGCACTGACTGTTCCACCAACTACACTTTGAGCAGGTTTCACCATAGCTGTAATACACCAGGTAAACCTGAAACAATGCACTTGGTTTCACCAGACAAGGGCTTTTTTTTTTTTTT
>VXBB01013297.1:180714-237907 GCA_013399915.1 Illadopsis cleaveri
CAAGAAAAAAATTCTGTGTTTTCCCCCAAAAAGGGTTTTTTTTTTTTTTTTTTTTTTTTTTTTTTAATGTACCTAGGGTGAAAAACACCTGATAGCAGTTCTGTTAAAGGCATACCACTCCACAGGCAGGATGAAACAATTCAGTGATTTCAAAGGTCAAGGAACTGACCTGTTTATAGCGGTGAATTTAGGGGCTGAGGGGATTTTTAAGTTATTTCTTTATTTTAAATGCAGACACACACTTCCAAACACACACTCTGTCCAGAGGCATGTTTCCTCAGGACAGGACAGTCCATCTCCCACGCCAGACTAGGAACGTGGCTGCTATGTGACACCATCCAAGGAATCCACAGTGGAGAAGACATCAGCACCCCAGTGTGGCATCTCTAGTCCTTCAGCAGCTGCTCCCCTTGCTGCCCAACACACAGTCACTACCAGGATGACCATCTTAGCTCACAGGGGTGAGGAACAAGGCTGAGATCAGCTAAGATTATATCACATGCTGTGTTTTATTCCTCCTCAGACACAGTTCTAGCAAGTGTGCACCCATCTATAGAGCCTGTTCTCATTGCCAACCTCACAGGAGAGAGAGGAAGACACTTGTCTAGGGACACTAAAAGGTGAGAAGGAAACCAAGCTCCTCTGCATACCAGGGAAGTGCCATTATACGATGAAACCCTCTTATTTGCAGACTTCACTTAATCAAAGGAATGTGCCCTAATCATGTATTCCTTTTCCAAACAGTAACTCCATTTGTCTCAGATTCTTTCCCAGCTCCTCCTCTGATGAACTCAGATACTCCCCCATGCCCACAGCCCAGGTCAGCCCCCAGTTTTACAAGAGACAGAGTACAGCCCTCCATGCTTGCAGTGATTCCCACAATCCACATACCTCCACAGTGAACTCTCGGTAACACTCCCCAGGTTGAAGTCATAGAGCTTCGTCAGGATGAGAATCACCTAGAGAGGGGAAAGGGAGGGAGTGAGAAAGAAAGGGAAAAGAGGAGAAAAAAAAAAAGGTTGATGTTAGATTTTGTAACACTACACAGGAAATCTGAAAGCACCCAAAGCAGAGCTCAGCATTTATCCATTGAAGTTGTAGTATTATGGGATAAAGTAGGTTTAAAAAATAAAAGGGGAAATCATTAGCTTAGTGCATTGTATAACCAGTAACACTTCTTTTAATCTCAAAATGTTTTGCATTTGAAATAAAACATGCCACCAGGAATTAATCAGACTTTGTGAGCTCACCTCTCTGCAACTACAATTATTTAATGTCAGGGATAGAATCAAATGCACCCTTGTTAATTCACTATCTCAGTCTAAAATTACAGTCAACTTCTTTTGTCTCTCAACATTCTATCACTATCAACTAATTATTCAGCCTCCATGGAAAGAATTGGCAAGTTTTTTATGTAGATCCCCATCCACCAAAACAGTCCATCTTGCCTAGAGTCAGCTTTGTTATCTCCATCTGCTGTCACTGACTCCAGCACATGGGAATTCCTACATGCCATCACCTTTCTGTAGTGGTAAGAGGGATGCAGAGAGTAACATTCTGCTTATGCACTGAGCAAGACAGGCACCTGGATCTTTAGTGTCCAAGGAGAGTCAGAGGCTCCAGGACACACTGACTTTCTGGAGAAAACACTCCTGAGTCATGCCCCTGCAAAACTGAGGTTGGGGGAGAGGGGAGTTAAGCAGTACATGGGGGACCACAGAGGAATATACTTTCCCTCTGATATCTCTGGTACTCTGACCTCAGATTTCACAGGTAAATGTAATTCTCCTAGTTACAAGCTACATTGCCCAATGCCTTTCTCTCCAGAAAGGCAGTTATGCATTCGGATAGCTTGGGAGCCCCTGTGCAAGCTCCCGGGCTCACATGGCATGGGAACTTGTGCAGAAAGAGCAGAGGTTTCTCAGTGAAAGGTAAGAGCATTAGAGTATCTGCTCCTTGCCTTTTTAGCATAACTAACAATATACAGTTCATTCCATTGGATTCCACAGGAGCAGCCTCAAGGAAGAGCTCCAGGGTACCTCTTCATTTTTGTGTTGCATCACTTTAACATTTCAGCAACATTTCCGCTTTGCAGGATTCAAGCACAGGCCACTTCCCCTCACATCTGCTCCAGCTGTGAGAGAGAATCCAGGGCAATGAGCCCCACCCCCTGGGTGGGCTTGTCAACAGTTACTTCACAGTTTGCCTAAAGGGTGAGACAAAGTGAGAGATCTGGCTAAAATGGCTGAGTTCATTAATGTTTTCCGGTGCAACAAGGATCTTTGCTTGTACAAAAGCCCTCGTCTTCCTCCCAAAGCAGTGGGACCAGCCATACCTTTCATTGGGCTTTCCCAGCTGAAAGGTTGATGGGTGCAGAGTTTAAAGCTTTGCAGAAAAATGCCAAAGGAATAATCAATATCACAGCTGCTGCAGCACTCGTTTACTGTCAGCATAATACCAGGAAAAAACTTTTTCAAATTGTAAAGGACCTTGATACATGACTATGCAGTCAGTGCCTGACTTAATGATTTTGGAATAGATGCATTCGTCCCTCTCCTGGATTCACTTTTACCATCCCCTGTTGCATTATTCCCTTTATTTCCCCACGCAGAGACCTTTAGGAGGAAGATAATAGCCAAGCTGCTTCCAGCAGGGTGTGAAAAGAAACTTGCCAGGCAGATTTGAGTCAGCATATGCAAGTCCATGTCAGCTGAAACCAACGCTATGCTATGGGGAAATAAGGCTAACATCCCTTTTTAATGCAGATTAAACCCTGCACACACCTTCCCATACAAAGGGGGAAGAGGCAGCTGCAAGCTGCAGCAACCAAGGTTTGCATGGTTTGTGTGCCTCCTCCCCTTACAGCCAGCAGGGCAGCCTTCTCCCATCTAAAACCCCATGACAGTGACATTTTTAGGATGTTCCCTATATTCCCACAGGCACTCAGCTAGCACTCCTCTCACGACTCTAGGAAGCTATGCACTATAGCAGAAGCCCTGCTCTGCCTGAAATTACACCCCTCGTATTGCTCACAACTGTGGTGAGGTTTCACAAAGTTTTCAAGTTTCAGAGATAAAGCACATTGAAGACAGCTGAGTTCAGTGGATCCTGGATTCATTCCTAAACATTGTAAATAAAATCTCTGTGTCTTGGTCAAATTTCAACAGATTCTACCTTATTTCTACCCTAAATTGTAATTACAACTAAAGGCAGCATCCATACTGTCAACAGCTCTTTGTGTGCCTCTCCCCAGACCTCCTATACCCTATATTTTTGAAGACCTATTACCACCCTGCAAATCCCAGCATAACAACAGTATTACAGTAGTGGGCTGAATGCTACTGAGCTCCTGGGTATAAATTCATAGTAAAAGCACGTTGTCTAGTATGACTTTTCTGGATTTTTGCCCAGGATGACTGACTAACATCCATCTCTACTTGTTGGTGATGCATGGAAAGCACAAGTGTGAGCATCCCTTTGCAGTATCTTATACAGGCTCCCAGGAAATAGCAGGAGTTGCCTGAGGCAGTGGTAACACCTACAGCAACCTGTCCCTAAAATCATTCACCACATGAGCCCAGGACAGGCAACATTCCTACACCACTAACCCAGACAGCTTCCACTCTGCTCCCCCTTGCTCCCGAGAAAAAACACCCCAGATTAAATAAAGGCAAGTCTTGCAACGGTTTGGGAGTCTGAAAACCAAAGAGGATCTGAGAGCCTAAACACACAACCTTCCCAAGAAAAGCTGCAAAAGCACTTTCCCACTGCATGCTGCCTCGTGAGACCACAGAGCAAACTGAGCTGCTCATCCCAGGCTGAGGCACAGACAAGAGCCTGGAAGGCAGAGCTGGATCCCAAACTGCTGCCATGGGGTGTGCTGGACACAGCTTTGCAGAGAAAACCTCAAACCCTTTCAGAAGGATATTCTGAGGCCCCATCAGGCTGCCCCAGCCCTGTTAAGAGGAAACATGGAGCAGGGGAAGATGGGGGAAAGAACCAGATTTTCTAAGACATTGCATTGTTTGAATGCTTCAGTTGAAAAGGAACCTAACAAAATAGAAGGAAAATTTGACACATTTTCCAAAATTGAATTCTGACAGCAGAAAGAAAAATTAAAAAGGGAAAACCTTCACTGACTCAGGCTGAGACATTTGATTCCAATTTCTGCTTTGTAGTTGAAGGAGCTCAGCTTGTTTTTTGCCAACACTAACAAATGACCTTTTTTTTCTGCGCTAGTGTAATTTTGCATGAAAATCTTGATGGTTTTCATTTTAAAAGCTGAATTCTACTGAAAAATGGAGATTTTACAATTAAGGCACTATTTCAAAACAAAAACATTTTCTTCCACTGAACTGAGAGAAATCTGGAATGGCCACCCCATAGAAAATGCCCACTCTGCAACATAAATTAAAACATTTTGCTCTGGGGGGAAAAAAAAGCATATTTATTAAGTTCCAAGCAATTCAGTAAAAGCAAAAACTTAAACTTAGGCATTATTTAATCAAAATAAAGAAAATGCTTTTATAGTGCCAAATTAAATGTTTTCTATTCATTAAACCAATTTTTCCAAAATTAATTTCAAGTCAGCTCAGCATTTTGCTACAGGATCACACTTTTCACTTCAGGAAATACAGCTCAGATATGAAATTTCTTCATCTCCTGCAGGCCAGGCTTCCCAGGACACCCCAGGGCAGGTGCCCATTGGGACACCAAGCAGCTCAGCTGGTTGAGAACGAAAAAAAAGGAAAGAGTCTGCAGGACAGAGTGTGGAAATAGAGACACTGAATTACAGCTCCCTCAGGGCAATACAATCCCTCCAGAAAACACAATTTCAAGCTGAGCTTACACAAAACTTAATGACCTGAATAATTTAACAAATTGTTTTGGTTTTGTAGAAAGAAATGGGAATGGAGAAAGGATAATCAGAAAAAATATATTTTCTTTGGAAAGAAGTGATGTTCCAGGTCTACAAGAATTTTCTTATGTGCTTTATTTTCACACATGCATTTCCATATTGCATATAGGTTGGAGTTTTTTTCACTGTCTACTAAATACCCTGCTTTAAGGCTTACATAAAAAATGCCAACACCTGTCAATCTTTTGCCTTCAATGGTCTATATTTCAATACAGATTAAGAGCCTCTGGCACTGAGGAGTCCTGACACAATGCCCTACAGCATACCAAACCACTAAATCCAGATTTAATATGATGGACCACTTCTCTAAAATAAGGTCAGCAAGTGTCCAAAACTGTCCAATTCAGCAGCCTCAGGTCTTGATACAACTTGGCTGGCATGAAAGCAGAAAAATTACAACCAGGAACATTAGCCCACGTTTCATTCCATCTCAAAAACACATCCCTGAAGGGATCCCTATTGTTTAGGCAATTATCAGGAATCCCCAAGCCCACAAATCACAGAAGTACTCAGAAGCTTTTCAGAATGTTTGGTGGCATAACAATCTTCCATGCCAATAAAATTTTACTACGAAGGAAAATTACTTCAGTTCATTAAATCCAGCTCCAAATCTTGCCAGTTCTAAACTGGCAAGGTGCCTTGTATATACCCCAGAGTGGAATATATAATATCTGTTTCCCACAAATTAAAGAGTGCAAAGGCACTGCAGTTCCTTCTCAGGTTGACAATGAACTGCAACAAGTGAAGAACAAGTGAAGAACAAGAACAAGTGAAAAAGCACCAACCAAAGGCTGTAATGTTTTGGGGTAAGGGGACATTCATGTTAGAGACACGAGAGGGAAGAGCACAGCAGCCAGAGACAGATGTCAGACAGACTTCTGAAAGGCCAGCTCTGATTCACTTCGTGAGACATCCCTTCTCTGAGTGATCCTGCTGTATCAGCACAGAGATTAACACAACTCATCAGTAGCCCTGTGCACATATTTGCCAAGTGTAATTAATAAAGAGTACAGGGATGAGCACTAGGCAGCACAGAGCACAGCAGAAAGAGGGCAGACAAATTTACATGTGAAAAATGAGAGCTCTCCACTCACTTGCTCTGGCATGCTGGGGTCTCTGTCTCCTGCCCACAGAAATATTTACATTTCCCTAATGTTTGCAACATTTTCTACCCTCCAAGCCAGCCACAGGAAGGTTGTCTGCAATTTCCATCTGCCATTCCCCAATCCATATGAGCGTAACAGCACCCAAGAAGCAAATTTCAAATGTGAGCATACACAGGATACTGGGAACCAGGGTCAGTAAAATGCTCACAGCCAAAGACAAATTGGGTTAAAATGCTCTGGGATTTAAATGCCAGCAGCACTGAACTATGTAGGTCCCTGATGTTTTCTTCTTCGGGATTTTTTTGGGGGTTTTGTTTGTTTGTTTTGGGTTTCTTTTTGGTGGTGGTGGTGGGTGGTTTTCAAGGCACAAGATTATTAACGCAAGACAGACTGATTGGCAAGCACATTCACGATCATGAATTTCCACGGCACTCTTTCATGCAATCTCTTCATTCAAAGCTAATTCTGTCAAAAACCACCAATACCAGCCTAATTTTTCCCAAACAAGCACTCCAGAGATGAGGAAAGGACCATTTACATGATCAATCTATATATGTGCTCAAGTGCGTGGTAGGCTGACCCCAACCAGCCACTAAGCACCAACCCAGACACTGACTCTACCCCACCCCAGGTTGATGGAGGAGAAAACCAGAAAACCAAAAATGAAAAAACTTGTAATTCCTGACATTTTCATTAGTCAAGGAAAGGGAAGAAACTATAAATGAACAAACAAGTGATATAAAGGCAGTCATTGACTGTGCTCCCCAGCAGACCAATGCAAAATCAGTCTTAGAACACAATTACTGTTGCTGAGGATGATGATGTAGGGAGCACACCACCTTTCTGACCTTCTCCTTGGATGGGCAGAGTGAGAAAAAGAAAACCTGACACTTTGAAGCTGTGTTCAGCTACACCTAAAACACTGATGTGCTATCAGCACTGCTTTAACCAAGAATTCCAAACACAGCATGGCACAGGCTGCTCTGAAGAAAATTATTCCAGTACAAGTGTTTTCCTAGGTCAAGGTAGAGTGATTATCAGAAACAACCCCTACATAATCCTGGTCTCATCAAAATCTCTTCACACAAATACATCCTCAAAAATAAATGTGTGCATGTGAGTGAGCACACTATGCAACATCACCATCCTCATTTCCACTGGAGGTCTGAGTACAATTTCCAATACCCAAGAGTGCTATCTCCAGTTGTGAGAAGCATACAGAACTATTACAAAGCTCCCAGGAGAGGAATTGAAATTCCACAGGTGTTAGCAGATTCTGCAAGCATCACCACTATGAAACAAGACAAGCAATGGCATCTTTGTTTTACTGATGAGGAGGCAAAGAGAGGTTAAGTGAAATTTTAAGTGTTTCTCTACATGGAAACACTCAGAAAGAAGAATCCAAATCAATTTTTAAGAGTTTTTTTCAATCCACTTTGCGAATACATATGAAAAATCAAAGACCACTTTATTCTGAAAAAGAGTCTCCATTGAGGAATTCAGCATAGCTGAAAGAATCCAAATCAACACATTTTGATAATTTAAGGTAAGAGGCATCACCTGGAAGATAAAATACCAATCTGAGTTCACCCAGAGTAAGAGAATGATTAGCTAAAAAGGAACAAATATACCTTAAATACTAATCTCCCCTTTTTTCCTCAGTCTGGTGAGCACAGCTGAAGAAAACTTATCTCCAGATAATAGGAATTAATGAATAGCACATCCTAAGACACAAGAAGAAAACAGCAGAGATACTGATAACAAACAAAGGCCAAATCCTGCCCCTGGAAATCAGAGTAGCACTTGTGTAAGAGTAAAGCTTTGCCAACTTAACCTGCAGCCAATGTCTTTTCCTTACTTTTTTCTTTTTTTTTTCTTTTTTTTTTTTTTTAATATCTCTGGAGAGACAAAAATGATCTGTGGGTGGCTTCAGGCATTGCAGGCAAAAGAGCCCTCTGAAATTGAAAGAGACAAGTCTCAAGATCACACACAGAAGCAAAACATGTTCCAGTGAACTTGTGATCTCCAAACAGCTGAGACTGTCAAATTTGTCCTCAAAACAAGAACCAGTAACTAAAAGGAGGATATTTGCCTTTAATCCTTCTTTGCCTGTGTTGCTTATCACTTTCCAGTAGGAAAACTGCCACAGCAGGCTCCTTCTGTCCCCTGCCCTCCTCCCTTTCCAATATAAATCAGGCAGCACAATGGGCTGGAGCCAGAGCAGAAGTCTTCCCACTGGCACAGCTGGAGACAGATCACATTATCTTCACAAAAGCACCTTCCAGATATAAGCAGCAGTTTGAAATTCCCATTTCCAGGACTAGCACTGAATGAAGAGAATCTGAGGGTACCAAAAAAAAAACCCAAAAAAACCCACCAGAACTAAAACCACTATAGTGCCTTGCAGAAAGAGCCAGATGTGGAAACCCAAACTCTCTCCTCCCATGCCTTTATGAGCAAAAACAGAGCAGTAATTTTGTGTGCTGGTTCTCTTGGATGCCTTGGCAATTCAAGGACAAGCCCAAGTCAAAGAAACAGCACCTGTCAGCANGAACTAAAACCACTACAGTGCCTTGCAGAAAAAGCCAGATGTGGAAAGTCAAACTCTCTCCTCCCATGCCTTTATGAGCAAAAACAGAGCAGTAATTTTGTGTGCTGGTTCTCTTGGATGCCTTGGCAATTCAAGGACAAGCCCAAGTCAAAGAAACAGCACCTGTCAGCATCTACACTGAGAGAGATACCGCTTCCACAGTCATGGATTTACCTAACTGGCCTCTCACAAATCAGAAAGTGTTTTTAATTGAATCTGACAGGGTCTTTCATGCTTTTAGTTTTAGGCATTTTTGCGCAGGGGCTGTAATTTATGATATGTTCAGAGATGCCTTGCTCATACAAATCCTTGCCATGCTGGTGAATGCAGCTGATTAACCCCACCAGCAAGGCAATGACTAATGACTCCAGGACTCAGAAAAGGAATTGGACTATAATGTTTTACAACAATGTGGGAAAAGAAGTCTGATTTTCCTCCTCCCAAGGCAGACATTCCAATTATCAACCAAAGGGAGGGTATTCATAGCCACTAGCTGTATAGGGGCTGCAAAAGGCTCTTTCGTCTCCACTACACATTAAAAATTGGACAATATCTCTCACACAACATTTTTCCCAAGAAAGTAAGAAACAGAATTGGTAAATCCAGCCTCAGTTTCAGCAAGTATATCTCCTGCATACCTGCATGCTTACCTTTAGTGCACACACACAAAAATTCCAACCCTAATTGCAATTGCGCAGTTGTGCAAGACCTCCTTAATAAAGAAATAAATGTGATGCCTACAGCAATGTTATCAGTCCTTAAAGAGCAGCTGGATTCTGTCCCAGAGGCTGCAGGAGAGTGCACACACTCGTGTGCATATGTGTCTGTGTAGTATAAAAGCAATTATCAGCCACACAGAATTAGGAGAGAGGGTCTGGAAAAGGTGTGGTGACTAGGAATAAACACACTGGAAGGGAGGGTGGACACACCAACACTATCAGCAGCTTGTGAGCAGCATTAGTTAGAGAAGTCAAAGAGAAAAAATGCTCCCCAGACACGGCACAGTTTTGCTCCACAGAACTTTTCCCAGCTCTTCAGAACGGTTTTTCTGCACATAAACACATGTTCCCACCAGAAAAGATATCTAGATTGCTTAAAATAACAGAAGCCTGAACTTTATCTCTGTGTAACTCAGTTTAACATAAATACAATCTGTCCTGTCAGGTAGTGATATGATTTATGGGTCCCCTATCATACCTTATAAGAGGTGATAGCAAAGAACTCATAATTTATTTCTATTGATTCAGCAACCCACACCAGATCACATATCCCAGTTCTTTCCCCTTGCCCAGAAGCCCCCTCTAAATCCATGGAAACTTTATCTTTTTTCCCTTCTCCATCTTCCTTTTAAAGCTGCTGTGTGCACAGCTCTAAGTTCAAGAAGAAAATGAAAAAAGGCCTCAGATACTTTACTGGCTCAGTTCTTATTCCAATTATCTCCTGATACCATCTGTGGACCAGCAGATTTTGTGCAGCAATTTATCTCCGTGGAGTCAGTCACATTTCTGCTGAAGGGCCATTTAAAGCTTCTGACATGGGGAGACCTGAAAAGAAGGAATGACTTGAACTCCCAAGTATGGGTACAGTACCTTCACAGGACAGTTCTCAATTTAATAATAATTTTCTTTAAAAGGTAAGAGAGCATAGCCCTTTGACATCCTATAAACTACTAGGACAGGAAATGGTTTTTCTTGAAGACAAGAGTGTCGGGTTCTATAAAAGAAGCTTAACTATGTGGGAAATTTGGTGTCTGAGGCATTTCTGAAAGGAAGAGGGGGAAAAAAAGTTCCCATAAAGGTGATATTTGAAGAAAATTCAGGCTTCTTATGGCTTTTCCATTTCAGACTCCAGGTTCTACTCAGGAATTCCCAGTCCTCTCACACACATGCCCTCTCATCTCTCCCCTTCATACATACGTATACATATATAAATATTAGTGATCTTCTTCAGATTCCAATCAGCAACTCAAACAATTGTTATTAGTCAGTGCATGGGCAGGAGATTCTCACTCGCCAGGGACAGAAGATGGACTAGATATCCTGCCAAAGAAGATGGACAGGATAGCCTGTTAAAGTCCATTCCAGCCTCATGTCTACAAAGGCTTACTTCATGTGAAAATGCCTCACTGCTAGCACAGGAGAACCAGTCCAAAAGATGGAGTTTTACACATTACCATGGAGGAAAAAAAATGTACCTGTTGGGAGATAAACCCTCACATCTGTTTTTAATGGCTAGGTAAAAGACCTTCCACTCCTGGACCCTTATTAACTGCAAATCCAAGTGCCTTAGACTTTGGCTTATTCCCTTCCTCACAACAGCCCAGGGAAATAAGGATTGTTGCAATTCACCAAGTGGCAATCATAGCACAGAGGGGAAAAGGGCAAAATGCACAAATTGTGCAAGTTATGGTTCTGCAACTATCAACATCCAATAATCAGATTTTCCACCACATATGAGAACCTACTTTAAACAACTGTAACAACATTGCACAAATTCATTATGTAATCACAATGTCTTAAATATGCATACATAGAGTACTTATAATTAAATGGTAGGGAAGGTGAAGTATGAGAATCATCACAGGAGGAACAAGATAAAAATAAAAATGATCATTTAGATTATATGAGTAAGTATCACAGGAAACTTGGATCAGCCACACTGAGTGGGACACACAGAATAGGAAAGTGCCTGAGGTAAGAGACAAGCACGAGTCAGGGCTCTTGACAGACAAAAGGTCAGAAGCAAGAGTTTGAGTACTAAATAGCCAATTAACATATTTTTACATTATTATAGATTTTAAAAAATTAAATGATCTGATTATCTTATATATTAAGGTAATAAAAACCTGGTCTGTCCAATTAACTGCACTCTCTCAACCTTGAACTTCTGTTTATGCAGTTCTCATCTGCAGGTGACAAAACCTACTTTAAAACTTAGTGGTTCAACTATGATAAGGTCAGACTTTGTCCTAGCAGCTCCTTTTCCTACCCATATTCCTATGAAACAATCTTTACTTGTGATTTTAATCACCTTTATTATTTTTATTTTTATTCTGTATTCGTCATGTGCACATATTTCATCACCATTACAATGGCTGAACTACTTGTACCATTAGTGGCTTTTTTTTATTATTACTATTTGTCTTGTATCATTAAACAGTAAAGCAAAATTATTTTAATCTGTGAATTTTCATATGTTGCTGTGAAAACACACTCTGTCTGGGCAATTTCCTTTCTTTGCTCATGTGCAAATCAGCTCTTGCTCATGCCAAGCACCCCTGGAACCAGGATGTTATCTCCTTTGGAAGGCCTAACCAAGCAGACTTACATGAAATCTCTCTCCTCTGTCTCAGCACTAAAACTTTAAATATATTTTCCACCCGTCCCCACCCGCCTCCAGCCCTGCTCTCAAAAAATTGTCCAGCTTTTGCTGGACAAAATTTGCCAAAAAATTGGCACCAGCTCGTGGTGGGGGGAAAATTAAGGAATTTTTGAGATCCACAACACAATTGTAGTTTTTATTGTCAGTCCAATAGTGCAAGGGTGGGGGGAGGGGTGTTAAGATGTGTTTAAGGAAAAAAATCCATTCTTCTGGTTTTGACTGTAGTAAAAAAGAAAATTTTTTTTTTCCCTCTTTAGAATTATCTCATGCTAGTGCCTACACGGGGAGATATGGAACAGCACAGTTGAAGCTGTCAAGGGCAATTTTTCTTACAGACATAAGTGTTCTGATACTTACAAAAAAAAAAAGACGCTGAGAAAAATAGAGGAACTTGAATTCCAATCTCCTTTAATGCAACATTATGGTTGAGAATTCCAAGCTGTAGAAGTAGGAAACTCAGAAGTACAGACTCTGCATTTTGTACATGGATTGTATAAGAGAAAAGAGGCAAATCACCTTTGCAGAAATCCAAAGCTCTATCTATCAACTTTTGGAATCCTTTTACAGCTGGTTGGGGCCCAGGGGCAGTTGGTCAGACACCTACTGGCTCCATTCTGCAACCCTCACTTCAACAGAAAACTTTCAGGAGGTTTGACGTTGTGAGATCTCTCTCCTTTCCTTACTTAGGGATCTAAAAAATTATTTTTATGGACCTGAAAGATACTTGCCCTCCAGGAAACAGAGAAATTGAAGCACACTCTTCATCAAGCCTCTGTCTGTATCACTTATAAGAATTATGGTTATGACAACTGAGATGGCTGACTGACATTTAAACTGGGACTGCTTTTAAGATCAAGATTTATGATGCTAAACCCTAAGAGAGAGATACTGCTTACTCATGTATGACAAAGGAAGGCTCAGTGCTTTGCTCTTCTAACACCTGCATCACCATCAGAAGAACATCTAGGACCCAAAATCTGGAAGTAGAAAAGGGGGAAGAGACAGAGTCTCATATTCTCTGAAAATCCTTTGCAGCGCTGCAGGGTCTCCAGATGACCTTCAGGGAATTTCACATACATGGGCTATAGGGTTATCTTGCACCTTACACTGAGATATCAAAACCACTCACCACTGCAGAAGGGCTCTAAAGAACACTAATAGCCCCACTGACTATTCCTGCATTGGAATGTTTTAAGTGGTGCACCAGAAATTTCACAAAGCCTCCAAAAATCATTCTTCCTCTTGAGGAACATAAGAGGGAATGGCTGTGCAGTACAACAAAGTAAGAATGCAAATTGACAAAAAAAGATCTGTAATGGCCACTCTGCAAGGTCTGTGAGAGCTTCCCACTTCTCTTTACTGTCTCAAGAGCCCTGGATTACCTTCAGAATAATCTCTCTTCTCCCTCACCAGTCACACCACAAGGTCTTGTCTTTATCACTACCATGAAGTCACAGGAGCAATATACTTTTCATGACAAAGTGTTGAGCTGGCAAAACCTGAGAGGTCTGAACATCACCAGAGGTTGAAGCATGGTGGGGACCAGAGGGTTGAGTCAAGTAGGTGGTGTCAGTGTATCAACTCTGAACAGATTCTTTGTTTTACCTTGCAGGATGCACATGCAGGAAAAGGTGAGTACATCTTTTAAGTACCTGTGACAGACTAAAGAACAAATCCAAAGGCCCATTTTTGCCTCTGATGTTTTATGACTCTCCTTTCACTAAGATGATCGTCTACAAACTACTTCTTATAAAACACCTCCCAAAACAGAAATATTTCTCTGGGCCCTTTTTATAGCAGGACTGACAGCAAGAGCTCCAAAGATTATCTTCAGTAAACCTAGTTATTGGAACAATGTAACCTGTTGTAAATTCCCATGTACAACACGGAAGAATGAAGATACTCCCCAGTCCAGCCTTTCAAATGGCAATTGATACAGATCTCTCTAGCAACTACAACAGCACAAGACTGATTCCAACAGCTCCACAGCTCCTCACAACACTCCTGCAGCCAGAGCAGCTCTCATTACAAAACTGATGCACTAAAACAGGCACCAGGGGCTCAGCTTTAACCCAAGCTGTCAGAACACCAGCGTCCTCCACTGCATCACAGAGCCCAAGTTACCTGTCACGGACGGTTGCATTTTGGTTTGCTACAAGCCCTAGCTCTTGGAGGCCAGCAATGCCTTCAAACAGAACAACAAAATCTCATAATCTCTTATTTTTACTTCTCCCTTACACACATGCACATATGCATACATTATATATATATATATATATAAAAAAAATATTATTTATAGATATACATAATGATTTTGAATTATTTCCATTGCATTATTTTCCCTCCTCTCCCTGCCAAGAAAGAAGACAATAAATTATCTCAGGCTGTTTTAGATGCCTCAGATTAGCAATGCCACAGTGAGAATAGCACAGAGCACTCTTGAGAAGCTATTGCAATTACTTGCAGATGCCATGAGCCCTTTCCATTTAAGAATACTGTATTTCCATTCAAATACAGAGGAAAATAAAACCAGTTTGATTCACACACTTTGACATCCAGAGGCACTGCTCAAGAACAGCTTTGCATTCTCAGCACGTGTGGCATTCTTGATTAAACAAGATCCACACGAACATAATAAACCTGTAATTTTATTGGCCAAGCTTCATGAAAACTATTTAGAATACACAGATTGCAATGTTAAGCAAACTGCAGCCCATGTGCATCACCCAAGAATTACAGCAGTTTGGCAATGAGCTGACCAGTTGCTTCTCACAGCCTTCAATAACAATCATCCACATCTTCACGGCACAGTGGAAATTAGAGATGCAAGAAGCCTATTAGCTCATCCAGAAAAAACAGGATTGTTCCCTATGGGATAATTGCTAATACTCTGTCCAAAATAGATTTAAAGCTGTAAAACAAGGTAGCCTCTTTAGCAAGATTACTCAGCATGGCTGAAAAGTCAGTTCCATAAAGCTGCTTCTAGACACTAAATTTAAATGTTTCCTCTTTTAAAAGGTATAGAGCTCCTAGTCCAAGGAGCCTGGTCTCCTTTGCATTCCCTTCTAGTCATTAAAGAGAGAGGAGAGCTGGGAGACTGATCTTCCCTGGCCAACAGCCTTCACAAACAGCTCTCCTTCGACCCAGCTCCTCTGTGTCAGCTCTCAACAGGGACATGTGACAGTTCTAGTGCAAAATGCAGAACCTCACTGTGTCCTGTACTAGAGCAAGGGCCTTGACATAAGGTTGGCTCTAGGTAAATGTCCTTGTTGCAAGCAGTGTCTGTCCTTGCTCTAAACACCAGGCTGTATTTCCACTGCTCAGTAAGTCTCCATGCACTGCTTCAGTCCCATGGAAAGTCCAGAATTAACAGAGAATTAATATGTGTATGCATAAGAAGAGCTCAGATGTACCTGGGAAGGAGGGAAGAAGGGAATTACAAGATTTGCAGACTCTTACACACTACAAAATTCCCTGCTGTTAACTGAGGCATTGCTAATGTGGTCACATTCTTCTGGCTTAGTATAAGCATTTAATGAGTGCCCCGACCTTTTTCCTAGAACGAGCCCTGAACTCTACTATCTTTGATATATAGAGACATTTACAATCAGGATTTCAGCCAGTTGCCTGCATACACTCACTCCAGGAGCTTGTTACATAAGAAGGTGGAACTATAAGGGACATTTTGTCTGGAGCAATCCACAGTACCTTAAGTGTCCCCAAATCGTGCAAATCCCAAGACACTACTCAACTCTTCTGAACAAACTTCAGACCTTAACCACAAAAGCCAAAAAAAAAGCAATATCCCACCAAAAAAAAAAAAAAAACAACATCAAANAAAAAAAAAACCCCACAAAAAAAAAAAAAAAAAAAAAAATTAATATACCATAGTAAGGCAGGAAAAGTCAAGGGTACTGCTGCTGATCTCAAGCCTTGCAATAATGAGGGATCTGAGAAATGCCAAGATGATTGTCTGAAGTGGAACACTGAGAGCATGTCAGACACACAACATCTCTCTCTTCCATAGCTGAATGAGGAGACACTTTTTAACCTACACCTCTCCCATTCCATTCACAAAAGTGACCATGNTCTCTCCTCCATAGCTGAGGAGACCTACACCTCCCCTATTCCATTCACAAAAGTGACCATATTACAGTGAAGAGTGATGCTTGTGTATCTGACACGGTTCTATAAAATCCTTCAGAATGAAAATTGCAAAGAAGCAGCAATTTATTATTTCTACCACAAGAAAAATAATATAATTTGAGGATGCAAGATAAAGTCCTTTTTTACCCAAAGAATTACCTTCCTTTTAAGAAAGGCAAAGCACCCATAATGACAGAGGAAAATCTTTGGAAGTAGTACCAGAAAAAGACATTAGAAGTGGCAATCACCATGTCAGACACAGTACACTGCAGGGGAAGGAAGAATGACCAGATAATGAAATTACAGGGCATTGAAAATGTCAAAGAGCGACTGTGCTCTACCATCATTCACAGGTTATATGAGGCATTAACATGCTGATATCCCATTCCAGTGACAAAGATGGCAACAAGAACAGAAAATAGTCCAAAATGAATCTGTTGCTGAGACCAGGAATTTAATGAAACAGGGAGGTGTGCAGAAAATTAATCTTACTTTCACTGTGCAGCCTTCAAACTGAAAGCTGCTGGCCCTGTTTAGGAACAGTAATAGCTCAGGAATGCATTATTTTACTTTCCTTATCTATGATCTCCCCAGACTTATGAGTCATCATCACAAAAACGGGTATCAAGTCTTTCAAACAAGGATCAACCTTTTTGGCAGGCAATTGAGCCAAGGAATTTCCAGCAAGGTATAAAGGAGAAGAAAAAGTCCTTCACATTTAAGCTGATTCACCACTAAATCAAGGGCCCAGGGAGGCTGGGGTATTTCTGTACTTGGAGGAATTCAGAACTTCCCTGGACAAGGCTCTGAGCAGCTTTATCACTGCTTCAGCCTTTGAAGCTGATCTGACCAGGAGCTGGACTAAAAATCTGCAGAGCCTCAATCATTCTACAGCTGAGTTCTGCTCCCTTCAGACAGATCAGTATGAGAAGCACACACAACAGTAAAGCCAGAGGACCCTGTGTCTATCCTGTAACACACCTTCCTACCTTGCTTGAGATAGTTCATCACTATAAAAAACATCTTCTGCAGCTATTCCTTGTATAAAAAGATAAAAAAAGAGAAGTCATGGTAAATCAAAATGTACAGTGTGTTTATGGAAATTCCCTCTGGAGAGAATCTAATGGGTTATAACACAGCTTGGACTGTCAAAATCCAGAGAGCTCCATGTGGAGCCACCTCTACACATCCTCTCCACACATGGCAACCCCACAGGGCAGAGCAGCACCATCCCAGCAGTACCACCCAAAGCAGCCAAGGTCATGCTGGGAGCACTTCCTCTGCAAAGTGAGATGCAGCAGAAATTCTGCACTGTACCCCAAACCCCCAGATTCTGATGTTCTTCCTAGGTCTGGTACAGAAATGGTCCTTTTTTCAGCCCAACCTAACAAACTCTCCAATAGGAAAGACTGAGAGCAAGACTGCTTCAAAAGGTTTGATAAGGTCAGCTCTAAAGAGTAACTGATAAGGCTATCTGGTCTCCACAATGGTTTCATATAGAGCTTGAATTTCTTATTTCAGAATTGTATTTCAGAACCAAGTTCACCCAAATTTAAACAGGAACATATCTTTGAAAAATAAAAGCAAAATGAACAAAAAAAAAAAAACATTCACTTAACTTAATCTGGAAAACATAAATGAAGCAGTTTCCTCCTTCCATCAAGCAGATGCAAATTTAATTTCAGATCACTCAATTTGTTTTCCTGTAAACAAACAAATTGTTAAAAAGCAAGGGAAAAGAAACCCTTGGAAACACGATCTCTTATCAGGTATAGTATGTGCCTCTCTCTCCCTGCTGGCCCATAACACATTCAATCCTACAGTTTTCAAAGGCTGCTGGAATTCAATCTGCTAAAGGTGTATAATAAATGAGGCTTTGTAGAGTGCATTTGTTGAGTAAGCAGGAGTATCTGGACATCTGTGCACAGGGATGATTCACTGAGAGATGTGTGTAAGACAAAAGGCTCATCCTTACCTATTTCAAGGCCACATTTTCACCAGTTTATTGGCACCCAATCTGCCAGACAACAAACTTAGCCAGACTGTGAATCAAAAATCTTTCCACCCACAAGACCATCATTCTTTTACTGCTACACAAGTATTTTTTGCATCATGCCTAGAACGTAAATATCACCTGCTGCTCCATTAAGGTGTGGAAAAGATCCATCACCTCAGGGCATTCTTAAATACAACCATCTTGTTCATTACAAGGGCATAATATTCTTCTCTATTGACTGAGCAATAGCCATGGATCATGTGGCAAGGATCAGCCTTGGAGGTAGCTAGATGGATGTCCAACCATTGCAAGCTTCATGGTCATACAAGCAATGTCTTATGGAGATCTATGGACAGACAGTACAGACCTTGGCAATGTCTTTGTGACTCAAAGCCCATCTGCCACAGCAGCAGAACAAGTGAACAATAGGCAGCTTTGGACTGCAGCCTACACCCCTAATTATGCCTGAAGTGTCTCCTGGCAACATCCAGGACTGGCTGAGATAGCACTTACCTGTCAAAACACATTGGATACAACAAACAGCCCCTTTAGAACACAGAAGTGGTTCCACATTTCCTCTATTGCAACTCTGCCTCCTCTATGGAAGTCCTGCAATCTGGAGAGCACATGGATTTTTCTGTGTGCCTTGCATTTACAAAGCCCAAAAAGTGACTGCCTAACATAGGCACCATGTCAGGAGAGAGTTCTGTGCTCTGACTGAAAAAGGTGAGTTTGCTTTAAAGTCAGATCAGGCTTTCTTTGCCACTGTGCACTTAAAAGTCATCAAGATGCACACAAATTAGGATTATTCCGGGCCTCTCCCTAAGGAATGTGACACGTAGAGATGCAGAGTCTGACACTTCAAACATAAGTATAAAAGACAATACAGTGCACTGACAATTCAACGCAGTTTCTCAAAGCTGTTATTAGAAGGGGAATGTGAAGTTCCCTCCGTCTTGCCCATATCTGATTTCTTACAGTTGTTTCCAGTCATCTCTTAAATGAACCCCTGAGGTGCAGCCCCAGTCTGCTGCCAGCTAGAACTGCCATCCTGCACAAAGCTGTTGGGTGCCCAGCCCATCGGGGCTGCAGGGACTGGCTGACTTCACAGCAACATCACAGAGCAGTAACACAACCTGGACATTGTGGAATTACAGCTTTAGATGGAGGAGAGATGGCAGAGATGCCAAAAACGAGCAAAACTGACAAAGAAGGGAGAATTTCACAGTGCACTGTTACTGTTCCAGCTTCATTACATTTGAACATCAGGAGTAAGCTCTGGTAACACATACCTGAGCAGAACTGAGGTAAGCAGCTTACAGAGTTACCTGCAACAGCCACAGGCTGTCACAGTTCAGACAAGTTAAGTACCTGTCACTTGCCCCAGCTACAAGGGGGTAAGATGAATTGACCTTCAAGCCTGGACTAGGATACCACTGTCCCAACAAAGTGGAAATAGCAGGAGATCCAGTGGACATCTAGGAACTACCCTATGCTACATAGAAACAAGCACCCCAGGGAAGACAGAAATCAGAGCCCCATCTGGCTCCATCTCCAGTCAGGCTGAAGTCCCTCACTGCTCTCCCAGCCCCTTCTGTGCTGACACAGCTCAGCTCTCTCACCCAGCTGGAAATTCAGTTTGGCCTCTGCCCCCCACACAGGCCTTGTTGCCTCCTACCACCACACAAGAGCAGTCTCCATTTCTCCCCCTGCCATACAGAGCTTACTCCAATTCTCACTGCAGCTTCTCCAGCACAGCCTACTTACAATTGTTTATCTTATCATTCTTCACAGAGTCTGAAGTAAAGATGTAATCATCACAGCTGCAGTGTTATCCCATAGACATTACTTTTTCACAGGGAAAAGTGCAAAAATACAATTACTTGCTTTAGATACAGTGGCTTAGAGGGACCCAGTTTTGAAGTGCTTCCTATTTTCCAGGAAAAGACTGAAAACTTGTACCTATATGTATAGCAATCAGAAAGTACTTATACCTTTCCCCAAAGAAAAACCATGAAAATGATACCAGGCCTTATCTGACAGAATTTTATGGTATTTCTGTCTCAAAAGCCTGCATGCAGTTGTATCAGAGTTCTTGCTATTTAACAGGACTGAAGGAGAGGTCACGCTGCACAATGATTCTTGCAAATCAAGATTTTATTGACATTCACAGAGAGATGCAGCTAGAACCAAAACCTGCTGCCACTGCTGCAACAAATGACAAACCTGGAGGATCATTCTGGTTTGGAAGTGTAGAACAACTGAATTAGTGAGCTCTGGAGATGCTGTCTAATCAGCCTCCATTCCCCAGGCAGGATGTAATTCCTCTGAATCATTCCCAAGAGATATTTGCCTGGTCTGTTTCTAATGATCTCTGATACAAGAAAGGACAACTCCCAGGGAGCTATAGCAGGCTTTGCTCACTATAAACTTTTTCTAGTTCAATATGAACTAACTTTCACTGTTTTGCTGTATCTTAAGCATATGATTGCTCATCTAATGCTTCACAGATAAAAGTAAAAATAAAAAACCAAACCCAAACTATTTACCTTAAACAACTGTGTTTTACATTCATTTTATTATCCCTCTTCAGTTTCTTCTTCTGTAGCTGAACAATCCCTATCCATTCAAGTTTTCTTTGTAAGCCAGTTTACCCTGTGTTTGAGTATCTTCATTTTTCTCTGAAAGAGTCTCTTAAAATGATCTTTATCTTTCTTTATGTGAACTTAGACTGGCCACAGAGCTACCGCAGAGGCCTTACTTGCCCTGAGTGCACTGGAAGGATTACTTTGTGTATCTTGCAGGCTACATATAATCCTGCTCATTGAAGCAGCAGAGGATTTTCTTCCTGGAAACACTCTGCAAGGCCTATCCTCAGTGCACTGTGGAGCTGAGTTTCTGAAGGAGAGATTGACGAGATGAGAACAAGTTAGGGCAGGGGGAAAGCTGCAGTAAATGTTTGTGTGTTTTCAGCCAGGCCAGAGAAGGTAATGTTGTCAGGGTTGCTGTGCAGAAGGAAAGGGACGTTTAGGAGATAACGGATTGCCTTAGAAGAAAAGACGAACACACTTTTGGGATGGGACAAAGAATAGAACCAGTTTAGTAAAAGCTGAAAGTGTGAAGCACGACAATAGTAGTCAGCATGAGTGAGAATCAAATCCAGTCTGGGTTTGTGCCCTAAGAACATGGCAGGAACAAGTATTTCAGTATTACCTATCATGATGCAGTGCCCTAAGGAAAACCAGAGTCAAGTACACGGCACACACAGTGCAGAAGCCTGACCCACAGGCCTCAAAGCAGGAAGCCCACTTCTTAGCATTCAGGGTATTAAATAGGGTTCTGGTACCCCTTTCAAGTACAGTGAGGCTGGACTAGTGTCTGACCTTTGTCTCAGAAGTAAAACATGACACAATAAAGTCTGCTGGTTTAAGTGGCCCAAAAGAGAATGCAGAAGATGCAGCAGAGTAGTTTACAGGTTCACTTGCAAGCAAATGAAAGCCCAGTCAATACTTACCTTCCCCTTCTCCCTCCTCCAGATTGACCTGACTCCCTTTCAGTACTCAAGAAATATTTTAGTGAACAAATTCAGTGTTACAGTACAGATATTTCAGCAATGGGATTAAAAGAACCCCTGTCAAATATGCCACACATCAAGATTCACTGTCATTCTGTCCTCACTTAGAAAGGAAGCAAGAAGACAGGATGCAAGAGGAAAATACAGTCCCTGGGCAAACAAAATAATCAAGGACAAGATGACAATGCTGGAGAAAGAACAAAGAAATAGCTGGATTAGGGTTCAATATGTCAAGCTCTGGAAAGACCAAAGCAACTTTGTCATTAGCAGAGAAGACAGCTCTTCCTGATATACAGCCCCTACAAATCTGTGTGGTATAAATGCAATTTATGCAGCCTATAATGCTGTTAATTTATCCACATAAAGGAAGGAGACAGTGTAACTTGCTAGACAGGTTCTGGTTCTTACCATCACTAGGGGTGATAAATTTAGCCCAAGTTTCTGTACCTGACTTTTCATTTCTAGGTAGCTTAAGCTATTCAGACACTAACCTTATTGTAACAGTGTCAGAAATGACACATATCTGGCCACATTTTTTTAATTGTGGTTCTCCTTTTTTACCCCCCCTTCTCTCTGGTGCCCACGGAAAGCATTAGCCTGACAAGAGTAGAGAACAAGTCATTTATTTTCTGTCACAACAGATATGCAGCACAGAACAAGTTGCCTATGCATCACTCCCTGCCAGTGTGCATCAGCCTTGGCTCAGGGGGAACCATCTCCAAGAGTAAGAGCACAAATCAATTCTGCATCACCATTCAGGGCCAGCCTCTCTGCTGACACTCCATGTTTTTACCAGCAGTGCTGGTGTGGTAGGTTCTGCCACATGGATGTCTGTTCACTGGGAAACCCAAACTATGTATATCAGCTGATCTGAGACACTCCCTGACTCCCATTTCCACAGAAACTTTGCTTTCAGCAGCAAACATCCAAAGCTGGTTTGTTTGTTTTTTTTTTTTCTTTCCACATGGATGCTCTGACCATTCTTTCACCCCCCAGGCTGCAGTTACCCAGGGCACATAAGAGGGACACACAAGATAGACACATAGAAGATAAAATCTTTCAACAGGAGAGGTAGACAAGAACTCTTAACTTATGCTGTGATTTCCATGTACATACTGGGGCTTTTTAAGGTATTGAATTATACAAGAATAGTTTTGTTATTGCTTTACAAATATACACCCATCTGGTGGAAGATTCTAGGGCATGTATAACTGCATAACAGTATTTATTGTTGTTTTGAATACATGTTTACTTACGTATCTGCCAAACAAGGCTGTTCAAAAGAAAACAAAAAAAGTCATATTAGTAGACTTTAAAAGGACAAAAAAAAGGAAAGCAATATAAGAGAGGAATCTGAAGGAATAGTTCATCGTTATGTTTTTCCAGTTTTTATGAAGTTAAAGTTCTAATGCAGTTTTTGGTGGCGTGTGGGTTGGTTTGATGGGTTTTTGGGGGGATGCCTGTTTTGGGTTTGTTGGTTGGGTTTTTTCTTCTGATAAAATATATAATGAAACTAGAAGATAGCATCACATAAAGCTGTAATGGTAACAAGTCTGGAAAATGGTGTCATTGTAACTGATTCTCAATACATATTTAAGAGTGTAATTCCATAGGATACTTCTTGCACTCTCCTCTTTTGCCCTGTGCTGCAACTTTCCCAAAGGCATGTAATAGCATAGTTGATGGTTTAGCAAAAGCCCCTGCTTTACCAGCTGGCTGAATTTTAACCTACAAAGAAGGCAATCACATCTGAAAGCATTGGGGATCAACTCCAATTTTCACTGTATGTAGCTCCAAGCAAAAGGAAATTGCAATCTGAGCAGCAAAAGGGCACAGTAAATAGGGGACACAAAACAGTTACTGAAGTTCTCATTTTTAACATCTGACTCTGGATGGAGCATGCAGAACAGATTTACTAATAGAGCAAGCTGCTCAAAACCCTGAGTTGGTGACTGCACATGTGCATTAAATTCAGTGTATACGCAGCATTTACTTGGTGTCCTGGCTGTTAAGAAAGGGCTTATAATAGAGGGAGTTCAGCTGAAACCTTCCTGCATCTTTATACACTTTTTTGCCTCACATTATGGAAAGGGATAAATCATACCACGTTTAGCTGTGGGAGCTCCCCCAAAAGCTGCTGAGAGCAAGAGGATGTTTTCAGAATGGCAACAGGCAGCAAGACAGCAGGTACTCTGCAACAGCAGTGCCAGGCTGTGGGGAGTCCTGCACATTCCCTGTGGACATACTAAGCTGTTCTGCTCTCCATTACTTGGCCATAGTAACTGTTTTTCCTTATTCTCTACATCTGCTGCTTCCCCATGTGTGCTTTCTTCAGTCTTCCCTACCCTGGGGTCCTACTTGTCTTTTCACAACTCCTTTCTAGTTACTCTTCATTTCCTTCAATTTCCCCCTATTTCTTCCTAACTTACATCACCAACCACAAGATTTGCTTTTTTCTTCTTTCTTGTCCTCTCTGTCACTTGTCCTTGAGGACCTGCTACCTCTGCTCACACATTAGGTGCAGGAACCCTTTGCCTGAGTACCATTCCTTTACTTTAAAGAAACCCCCACCAGCTCCTGAAAAATATATTATTTTTAGTTTCTTCTACACCTGTACTTTACCATGATGTCCCTGAAATACCTTACAACAGAAAGGGTTGCATGTATGAGTAAACCCCTGGATGTGACCTGCCAACCATTAACTGTGACATTATTTTCCCTGTATTTTTCCAGCTGGCGCTGTTTCTATCAAACCTAGCTGAAGGGCTGCCAAGACCTTCAAATAACCAACCCCTCAGTCCCCCTTTTTACCATCTCTTGAGCAAAAATTAATATCCCATACATGACTTCCAAACTGAATGAGAAGATGGAAAGAGAAAAGCTGGGAGGAACACTGTGCTGCCGTAAACCAACTAGAAATGTCAGATATCTTTGTGTTGATATTTTTTGCTAATGATAGGTAACAGGCAATAGAAGCTGTTGCTGTTGCTTTATAACTAATTTCTTCCCAGGCCTTGGCACTATGAGTGGCTGTGGTTGTGCAATTACAGCTGAAAAGAAGGTGCAGGTGTGACCCAGTTTGTTGTAAGCAAGGGAGTAAGGGAAAAGTCCATCTCCTGCACCACAGCAGTGCCAGGTGTTCCATGAACCTATTTCACACACACATGTACAGCCTGTGCCTTCCAGCAAACCAAAGAAGGCATGAGTGGCTGAACTAATTGCTCTGACTGCTTCCAGATAATTTAATTTTACCTTGATTGCAATTAATTAATTTCAGCAGAAAATGGGTCCTCCTTGACCAAAGCCGAGTCTGGCTGTGATATATTTAATACATCAGCTTTACCAGTCAGGTTTCTATCAGCAATTAAAGAACAAGTATTGCTCAGTTGTCTACTGTGGGGGTGAAAACAAGTTCCTCAGCCCTCTGCACCAAGACTTGTTGTCATCCTGTCCTACTGACAGCCAGGACAAACTTCTGACAGCCAGGGGCCAGGAATGCAAGGTGACAGTGTCTTTGGCCACTCTTGCTCAACCAGATGTGTTTGCAATAGGAGAGATAAACTGCATCTTCCCAGGGTTCTGATTCTCTTTACTGTTTATCTCTGTTCAAAGCTTTGACATTAAGCCTAAACTCAGCATTTTCTCCTGGACTGCTCTGTCCCACATTTTTGATATAATGGGCTACCAGTTCTTGGCTAATGAGTTGTCAACCTTCATTTAAATGTGCCCTTCCCTTTTGCCTCCAAACAGAGAGGAAAAAGAAAACTCCTCTTTCAAACTGCTACTTATAGCACTCCACCAGAGTAAATCCTCTCCATCCCTGTACAAAAGGATAAACACATTCCATCATAACAGATGTAGAGGGTTACTTCCTTGGCTAAAATGATCAGCTGTGTCTAAGATACCTGATGTTTTGGGTCAGTTGTTTAAAAGCATGCCTAGAATGAGGAGGTACCAGTAAATTTGACTCACAGCCACCCAAGTTCATGGTTGTTTCTGCCCTCCCTAACTCACATGATCTGCACCAGACTTTCAGTTTTATTACAGATTCAGATCTATACTTTCAGTTTTATTACAGATTCAGAGCTATACTTTCTTCCTGGCAGTTAAAACAACCTTGCTGCCTCTTCCATTCTCAGTGTTTGTTTACACCTTCCTGTCCCACAGAAGAGGACTTTTCCAGCTCTTGCCTTAATGTGGACACGGGTATCTCTCCTAATGTGGGCATCAAGAGGGTATCTCTGACTGGCCTTGGATGGTACTATGCTGTTGTCATACATCAGCAAGAGTTTACCCCCACCATATCAGGTGGTACTCACCCACTAACATTTCACTTTGTGTATGAAGTCACAAAACCTTCAATCAACAGACCACATGACAGCAAATCCTTCTAGTGCAGCTAGGCCTGAATTAGACATTTATTGTTCTGGTCCAGTGTTAATTGCAACAGAGGTGGGGTACAGGGACTGGGACAAGGCTTATTCACCTTCAAACTACCACACTCATGTAATCAAGGCAAGTCTATGCACAGATGGACCATTCAGAGCATGGGTTTCCATGCAATACATTATTTCACATCCTAGAGCAAGGTAGACCAACACTGTGAAAAAACCTCCTGGATTCTGTCACATATTATCCAGTTAATCCATATCCCATCTAACTAGACAAACTGAGACCATGAATAATCATCACTATTTGTATTCACAGAATATTCTGCATGGGCTATGTTTTCCCTAACTATTCTGAATTTGCTGTACTAAAGCTACATGTATAGATGAGAAAGAAGTAGCCAAATATTTCTATCCTGTGCTACACAGGGCTTCCAACAGGATGAGTTCATGACTCAACAAATTATCTGGGTGTTTTTGCTAAAACTGTCACTTGTGAGTCATTATGGGTGCTTAATTGGTCATCCGCAAATTTCAGGGTTAACACCTCACTTAATGAACAAGCTTGTTCAAACCTCTGAAAATTATTCATTCTGGCTGCCTGAACTCCTGGGGAGACAGCTAATGCTTCAGTTCCCATTCTGACATTTTCTGTATAATCATAAAGGCTAGGAAGATGTATATTTGTGTATGTGGGCAAGTGAATAAAAATGCACATAAAACAAGAAGGAGCTCAAGCACATACTCAGATTCAGGAACATGAGCTTTGTGTCAAATGATGGATGTAGAGGACCTTGACTATTAAGTGAACGTTGTGTCTAGGGTAATTCATTTCTTGTCAGGTTTTGTCCCCCAAAAGTATTAGTCAGGCATGAACTTCTAGAAGTGTCTGCCACAGGCACAATTACCTGGATTCCAGCCACTGCAATATGAGATTAATAACAAGGATAGCTCTCTTGCCAGTTTAACTAATGTAATAACCTCAGTATTTGCCTTCTGTAAACACAATATAGGCTGGTTTCTCACTTAATCCAGGCTTGCAGCACTGCTTCCTGACTTCTCCCACTACCATGATCAAAAATGGATTTCTGCCCTCTCCCCCCCACACTCTTTCTTTCTTTCTCTCTCTTTCTTCCTTCCTTCCTTACTGTATTTTACTTCTCTTTGTACAGCTCACTTCTTAGGAAAGACAGCTCTCTTCCTACACTCTTCTTTTAGAAAAGGTCAACATTTGGAGAACAGAAAGCTACAAATAATGAATAAGGAGCTGACAGGTAGATTGAAAACCCAAAAGAAATTAACAGACCAGGCACTGGAAATAGCATTCAACACAAAGCTCACCAGCAAATTCCTAACCTGCTCTAATGACAGCAGTTCACACCCCCTATGCCAAAAGAGGATTGCTCCAGCTATTAACACACTGAGGGCCATGGGAGCTCATGAAAAAATAGAAAAATCAAATTTCCAGCTGTTCTTCAACCACATTGCCAAGGACGACTTTAAAGATCCTGCATCGTGTATCTCAGAGCCTGCAAAATATCCCAAAAAGCCCTGGATCTACCTGCAGCACTAGATGTTAACTCCCTTCCTTTTTCTAGGACTTCAACCTGTGAAATGCCATTTTGTGTGTCAAGGAACCCAAAACACCAGGATACAACGGTCAGATGAGAGCTCTAAGCAGGAAGACACCATGGTTAGTTGTAAGTGCTCCTGACACCAGAAATAGGATGCAACCATTATGGAAAGGCTACTGGCTCCTAATCCTTCTGCACCACAGCAAGGAGAGATGCTACCCTGAACAGGGCACACAAAGTCTCTCCATGCATGGAAGAGTCCACACCCAGTCTTTAGATGCCCTCTGTTAGCTGGAACTGTAGTCAGCTGGAACTGTGGACACTCACCACCCTGAAAACCACATCTTTTAGCACACATTTAACTGTCTCACAAACAAAATCATAGGTATGTACAAAGTAATGCAGTTCAATCACACTGCAGACCTGTCTGGTGCTATAACCATTTGGCACAAGAAGAATGTAACCTTGGTTGTTGATAATGGCAAAGAAGATAAAAAAAGAGTTGTTCTCTTGATCATTCTCCTTTCCTTCTTCCTCTGGATTTCAGAGTGACCTTTGCAATTCAAGCCATGCCACCGTCATTATAATAATAAAAGTATATTTTATTACTTCTACTTGTAAGAAAACTCAGTCTGAACTCTACCTTAATGTGCAATTCTCCTTAATGTTTCATCTCTTACTGAGTGTCTGAGGCCCTTCATCCTGCCATATGAAGCTGACCAACCCCCATCTGTTCTCTTACAAGCAAACAGAATGAAGTTAATACACCTGTCAAACTCTGCCGTGGTCAATGATATGTTAATGATGTGCATGGAGTTAAATAATTCAGTATCCTAACAATAAGGTGACTCACTTATTGCACTATTCATTTCTCCTTTTCATGGAAGGAATTTGCTGTTCCTGAACATGCTCTTGTCTAGGTCAAGCGTGGGTGTGTGTGCCCAGGAAGGGGCAGTAGAATGTAGAATTTCCCAGTAAACATTTCAAGTGCAAGAAGAGCTGTGTAAATGCAAGACCAACTCATGAGGGGGGGTAAGGTTAGGACTCTCAACCATTTTATTCCTCAAGGGTGGCAACACTGGAGTTTCACACACACATGTAAACACAACATCTGCTCCAGCAAACCTTTCTTCCCATATACAGCCATCTGTCAACTCATATAAGCCAGTGTTACTTCAGCAAAATAAAACCAAAGCGACTTACATGTGGTTACCAAAGATCTGTGCCAGCCAATCTCCTAAAGTTTGCTGATCTGAAGGAACAAGCAATTGGTAATCCCACATTACCAACAGAATTGCAAGCCCAAACTTACTGTGACCATGGAAGTGACACGTCTCCCTGCAACCCAAAAAGAGGGCCTGGGGCAGCAGACTTGCCTTTACTACAAAATACATAAAAATTTATAAAATGCACAGCCAGAATGGAGGATGCTCTCTCCTGACTTCACAGCCCTCACTGCTGGTAACCAGAAGAGGGGCTAATATTAATCCAAACAGAGGCTTATTTTCCCTGAAACTCTCAGTGAACATAACCTTAACCCTAAGAAAGGCTCTAAGCTCTGGACAAGCTTCCTCTTTTCAATGCTGTGCCACACTACACTTCAACATCCTAAATTAGGTGCTCTTATGTAGATCCAGACCCTTTTATCCACAATGAGCAGGAGGCACTGCCACAACTATTTTTTCTGTCCACATATCTCTGGTAAAACCATCTATGCACCCATTCCCAGAGGAAAGATTGCTGTGGAAGATCTGTGCCATAGGAGTCACTTGTCCAAAACTGACTCAACAAGGTTCCATGCTGGATGCTGCTTGGTGTCTTCAATAAGAAGAGTGGAAGGGGTTTACTTCTTTCATGCTCTTAAAAGAACAAGGTAGCATCTTTCACACCTAGGCACAATTAAGATGTGTTCTCATTCTATTCCCACTCAGGGGGAAAAAAACAAATGGGGCTCATTAACATCAGAAAGCCAGCCCAAGAAGAGGTCCAACTCTGCATTATTCACTAGTGCCAGGAGACATGAACAATTTGCATCCCTTGAAACTGGGTCACACACTGCTCTGCCACAACAAAAATTAGCTCATCTGTCCAAAAGACATTTAATGCTCATGAGGCCTGAAGTTGTTTACTTCTGCTCCAAGGGAGAATTAGGGGCCTTGATTCTGCTATGATGAGAACTATAAAGTGGTCTTCAGCATGGTTTTAATACATGGATTATAACAGCACAGAGCTTATGATTGTTAACATTTTTGCCTTCCGGTGACCACCATAAAGCAGAGTGTTGTGCCCATGGAGCAGCAGCACTGATTCAATGTGGCAGCAGGTCAGCAGGGGTGAAACACAACACCTCAGGAAACTACACTCTTTGTATGACCCCTGCAAAAAATCCCAGACAGCCACAGCCTGCAGTAAGCATTCTTTTGCTGGTCTGCAACATCAGTTTCATCCCTTTTACTGGAACAATAAATCCTGTCAGAAAAAGATACCAGCTATCCTTATGAGAGCCTCAGCACAGTCTTTAGATACCTTTGCCCTTCTAGTTAATGGAGGAGAACAGTCACAAAGATAGCAAATGAGACTGTTTGACTGTGTAGATAGGGTTCCCATCCTCAAAATGGGAAGTTTGACTAGATCTAATCAAAATGCAGACAGCTAAAACTTTTTCTGGGCTCTCCAGACACTATGGGTGGCTGTTCACTGCTGGGGGTATATAACACTTACTGTTTTCCAACCCAGAAACAGCTGTTTATGCAGCTGGATAGAATAAGTTCTTATTTCTTACAACACAGAAGGAACACAAACTCAGCTACCTTGAAGAGATGGGCTACAAAAAGACCTAAGTAAATTACTCTATGATAATAATTACTTCATCAATAATTAAAAACTATAATAATCAGATCTGGGATGAGCCAAAGGAATACTTTAAATACCATCGGGCACAGGGAAAGGGGATTATACAAAGCAGACAAAATGCAGACCTAAATCTATTATTCCACACTAAATTTGTCTTTGGGTTCAGTGGAAAGATAACAGAAGAAACATTTGCCTTTTTTTTTGTGCTTCTTGTGATAGGAGCTCTTCTCTACGTCACCAGCTCTCCAAAAGAAACTCTAATATCTGCAGTCTTCAAGGATAAAAGATCTTCAGGACATTATTTCTGAACCACCAGGGTGAGCAATAACTTTCTCAAATGTGGAGCCACCAATAAATTATACAGGTCATACTGCAGGAGTGGGTTTGGGGTATGGACTGGTTAGAGGTTTTTCTAGAATGCTCTAATACATCATTTTAAGAGCTAACCTAAAGAGCTCTTCCTGCCCAGAGTCACCAGGCCACAGAGCCATCCACATAAAGTACTTCATGCCATGTCTCACTTCATGTCTCAACACAGATGAGACAACAGGTTCTACACAGGTTTCTCAACAGAAGGGGAGTGGTGGGGTGCTGGTAGGCAAAATGTGCCTACCAAAGCATGGAGTTGAAAAAAGGAAAACATTTCCAAAGGGGTTTTTTTATTATTAAGTGGTTTCAAAACATTGAAATGAAAGAGATTATAACATGAAAAGCACCAAATGCTAACAGAACGTCCTACAAACCTGATCCATTCTGGATGATGTGACAAATATTTAAAGCCCAGAAGAACAGTAACTGGAGTTGCCTTCTTTAGAGTTTATTAGTTCAAAATTAGACCTACTTGTGCAGATAAGTAACTGTGTAAGCTAGGTCTGTTTACACATGTCTATGCACATGTATTTCACATCTGCCTCCTGCAAAGTTGGTATCCAACACTTGAAACATCAGCTACTCCTACTCCTACTGAAGGAGAAATGCCTGATCTGTCCAAGAACACTGATTTGGACATTTCATTACTTTTTATCATCATTGTATCTGGATTTCTCCCATACAGAAATACACTTGTTCTCAGCTTTTCCCTGTATCCCAAAAAGTATGTTCATTCTTGGTTTAGAGTGAGGAGTTGAACTATACAGAAACCCACAAGACAGAGCCTGAGAGGACTAAAATTGCTTCCGGCTACTCTTCTGTAAATGCCAAGCCCCTTTTGAATTCCTGCCCTGAAATCACAAAGGAAGTCAGCAGCCAAGCCAGGACCTGAACTCACATCTCTTGCATCCCACAAGGTAAGATAACTTCTGAATTCTTCTCCAATACAGTTGCCAGGTTTTTTGACTCAGTGGGTTTCACCCCACATCCCTCAGTACCTCATCAACACACATCTTCAAATCATCAAGCCATTCAGCTTCCCAGATGCATCCATTGTAGTTATTTCTACCAACCCTTTCTGGTGCCAGTCACCAGCACAGGCTGTGCCAGGCCTCCTGATTAAGGTGAAAGATGCATTTCTACACTATGAATGTCAAATCATTTTTTTTGTTTATTAACAGGGAGAATATTTTCTGAGCAGAGTGTCCACTGGATCCAACTCTGCAAGCTCCCAAGTAGGTGCTGAGTGTTCCCCAGCTCTCAGCAGCAGGCATTTGTTTACTCCTCTCCCCAGAAACTTTGCCCATTAATAATGCTCACAGACTTTTGTCGCAATGCCACAATTATGGCCCCAGGCACTCTGCTAGCAGAGTAAGCATCTACCAACAGCCAGTACGTCAGCTGCAGCTCAGAATTGTCCAGCAGCATTACATCTTCACTGTGTATTTTAATGTTCTATACCCTAAACAATAATGTTACCTCTGAAGACAGAAGACAGTTCAGAATCCAAGACTTGCAAACCTCAGCTGCTCTCAAGTCTCCAGCACCAGCTTTAATACGAGCCCAGCAAGGCATTCTCCCCAGAGAAGCTAATGCAAGGAAAAATACTTGCTGGTCTTGGCAGTTCAATCTGCAGCATTTTTGCTAAGGAGCAGAAGATCTAGAAAGTTAGCTACAAAGGGTTTTCAGAGACTTTGATTTTCAACTCCCTTTTGGATATTAAGTTTAAAGACTCTCACAGTATCTAGGCCAATTTCATTTATTTCTTCTGAGTGCTGGATTTGCCTACACCTACAGCCTGATGCTCCAGAACACAGCAAGAGGGAGTGGAGGAAAGTGCTTTGCAGCAATTGGCCTCCCTTGTGTGATCAAAGCTAAGCACAAGAGCACGGATTCTGGGCTGTATCTGGTGAGCAATTACTCACACAAAAATAGCACTTCAAGACCCAGATAAGATAAAACTTCTGGACTGTCAAGTCTTTCATTAAGAACATTGCCAAACACTGCCCCCAGAAGGTCCTATAACCTGAAAAAAAAATGATGGACAATCCCTATTATACAAGTTGAGAACCTTTAAACTTTTAAGAAGCTTATGAGAGACCCCAGACTCTGCAAGGGAAAGCCAGTGCACAAAATTCAATCTTAAATAAGTGTGGCAACACCCCAAAGGGCAAAAAACTTATTCTAGAATCATTGTCTTCAACAAACGTGTTTGCACAAATAATTGCAGCTTCTTTGCAAGCCACCCCTGCTTTACACTAAGCAATTTTCCTGGGGCCTGAGACACCAGGTTCACACAGTTCCAACCCCTGTTCAAGCACTTGGCAGCCACGGAAATTAAGCTGGCATCAGGCACCTAAATCTTCCCCTTGAAGCTGTGAGCCTTGTGCCTTGCTCTGTGGCACAGAGGAAGTCTTGGCAAAACCAGGTTTTAGATGATAATCTTCTTTATCTCTCCTTAATGAAACCAGTCCTGAAACCCAATAAAAAGTTGATCCCTCCTCTTTATCACTTGTATTGCAGTTCCTCTCCAAATAATGCACTCAGACTGAGCAGCTCTTACTATATATAACAATTCTGAGCAGTCAGGCAGGTTATTCTGATACCTGGTGCTAGTGTTACACCCCAAAAGCACCCCAACAACACAGACTTCACAGTCCTCAGCAAACTTCACAGATTTCAGCAGACTCAAACTGACCCACTCTGTAGACCATTTGACACTATATTTAACCTTGTCCACCCACTTTAAGATCAAGAATCTCTTTGTCTCCTGTTTCTCCTTCTCTTGAGGTGGAAAGATGCAGTTTTACAAATCTTTGCAATCTAAAAGCTTGAGCAAAGACGACCATGCCATCCAAATGAGGCTTCCTTTTTCAGATTGATATGGCACAAACAATTGTCCATGTTGAAGCCTGACCAGTGCCAAGAACCTTCTGCCAACAACCGTGGCACATTTCATGTCTGCTGACATGATATTTAAGCCAGCCAGGTAACACATAGTCCTTTTTTTTTGGAATTTAAAAGGGTAACAAATGGGACATAAGTGCCACGAGATACACACAGTAAGCACAGTAAGGGTTCATCATAATACACAGGATTTCAGGTAGATATTTGTGTGTTAAGACCACAGCAAAGACATATGCTCTAAACCACAGTCTAGATAATGAATCCAAAAGAGGAAATCTTCAGCAAAGCCCCTGTTGACTTCAAAACAGAAGCCTCCCTCTCCTAATTGCCACCACTTTCTCCTGTTTTAATCTACCAGTTCCTCTGCATCATCTCAGAAAATAATTAGCCTTAACCCAGTTTAACATACAGAATCAAAGCAGGAACTTTTCAACTTTGATATCCATAGGATAGTCCTATGCTAAATTGGGAGGGCTTGATTTTACAAGGCAACTTTATCACCCGTAGGCAAGTCACTATCACAGCACACACCACACCAAGTGCACGAGCAAATGGTTTTGAGCAAATGTTTTCATCTGATGGTCTTCTGTCATATGCAATCAGCCAGTTCTGCTCACATAACTGCAGCAAACACCTCACACATGAGTGAAACCTGACCCCATTAAATGGTCAGTAAATTCAGAACAAGTCTAGGCTTTAAAAAGAACTGGTTAATTTTACTGCCAATAATTGCAGCAGCTAAGATAACAGCAATCAAATCCCATGCTTCAGAATGTGAGTTAACTGCCCTCAGGGTCAGAAAGATATCTACTTCTTTGCCTCTGGATATCACTGAAGAACTACCATAGAGGATTATATGACTCAAACAAAACACCCATTTATTACTCAATGCCATAAGGAGGAGAGTGCATTTAACAGGTAAAACGATCCAGTGCAGCCAAATCTCTGCCACAACTTATTACCATCAACTTCTGCTTGCTACTCTCCCACTGTCCCACTGTCTCCATCCTTCTCTGTAACATGATTTGGTTCTGCAGAAGGTCAAATTTTGTTTTCCTAGCTGCTCTCCAACAAACACATGCAGAATTACCTAAGGGCACTTCAAACCCTCTTTGATAATTTTTTGTTTTAATTGGGCCAACTATCTATTATCAACATTAACGCTGAGAGAATATTGAAAACTACAGCTAAAACACTGATTAGCTGCTGTTCAGGTCCTTAATTCCCTAGGAATAGCCAAGAGACAGGCATTTCCAGCTTCCCTGCTGTGCCCCAATGCAACAGAAGAGCTAGGCAAAGGGAAATTAAGCAATTAATTTGTTCTTAAAAAAAAAAAGTAAAGGGGGGGAAAAGTAGTTGAGTAAATAATTTAATAGATTGGAAAATAACAGTGCCAAAAGACAGGCACAGCAGAAGCAGCATCCCCTCCCTCCTGAAGCCTTGTATTGCCCTCTGCTGTTCTCTGGGTCGGCTCCTGACACAGCTCCATCAGTGCTCCTCACTCAGGACCTTCTGTCCTCACTCACTGCCAGCCTTGAGCTCCAGCACAGTTCAGCCAAGAGGGTACAAATCCCTCTCTCACGTACCTGTAAAAGAGATACAATCTGGCATAGTTTTTCTAATTTAATTTACCAAGATATTGGTGAACTTTTAAGAACTTGCTGTGCCTTGCAAGGCTCCTAAGGACTGCTCATTTGTGGAGTGCTTGCACACTGCAGCGAGGGAATCAAACAACTCTTGCTAACAAACACCTTCTTCATGGGCACAAAATCAGCTCAAGGCTACTTTGGACAGCTGTCATACAAAATCAGCTGGTTTTCCTCAATGAGGGGACTCTGTGCTGTCCTGGTATCATGTTAATTAGTGACAAATAGCTGTTGGGGAAAGTCTGCTTCCAGCTGCAGGAAAAGCAGAGGACAGTTGGCAGCACAGCTAAGAGGACAAGCCCAAGGATGCTCTTTGTTGTTTCCTCAAGCTTAAAGCACTGACCAAAGTAAAATGGTCAATGCCAAACCCCTGAAGTCAGATGTCATAGAAATGTCCTCATGCAAAGAGCTGGTGTATTACTGACACAATTCTCCCTGCAATAAAACACATGCATTTAGAAGAACCTAAGAGAAGAACCTAAGAGAATGCTAGAGATGTTTACCTAGGGGAGTTTCAAGAAAATTTGCCCTACCTCAGCCCCCTAGATGCTCTTTTCCATAGCTTTAAGATCAGGAAAACTGACAGCTCATCCCATTTCTGATTTTTCACTGATCTGTGCAAATTTTTGTCACAGAGTCTTTTCATCTATAACCCAGTGATCATAACACGTAGTAGCTAGTTTTGTACACCTGCAAAGAGATAGAAGGCTTAAGGCAAGAGTCAGCCTACAATATTTTTAGTGCTACTAGGGAAATAGAGACATTGACAGGTATTTTCAAGCAAGTTTGGACATGAATATGAGGAAAAAAATGAATGACTCTCAGTCTGCTCTTTTTGAGAGTCCAGTTTTCAGTTCCAGACCAAACTCTCAGTCTGACCTCAAAGAGTCACTAAACATGACCTGGTTCCTGGTAAAACAGAGATATCCATTCTTGACCCACTGGTACAGTGGAAGGGTGAAAAGCCCACTGTGAGATGACCAAAGGACTGTGCAACCACAAAGCCAGAATAACACTCAGAGTAACACATTACAGCCAGGGTACAAGCAAAAGCATGCCCCAGTCTAGGCCAGTCTTAGCACCTAAGAGAGATCCTAATCAAGAAGCTTCTAGATTTGTGTAATGCTCACAAGGGGAATAAACTGTCACTCTTTCACCATGACCACTCTGCTGGGGTACATGGGGGCTTGTGCTGCTCATTTCCCTGCTAAAAATGTGAGAAAATGAAGCTTGAAAAGGTGGAGAGGGGAAAAGAATGCTGCAGTTAAATCTGCTGGCATGACAGACTACAAAATATGGCAGTGTGAGGTTGCTCTCACCTTAATAAAGATATTCTGATTTTATTTACTCATTGCCATCGAGACAGTCATATTCACTCATTACTCAATCCCCTTCACCCTCCAATCTTCACCACATACAACCTGCTAATATCCACAGAGAAACAGCCATGCATTCATAGCTCAGAGAACTTCCAACTATGCAAAGAAAACACCTCAGGGCATGAGTCTGAATTAAGATTATATCCATTGCTTAATAACAATGACAAATTCATTCTGCCCCCAGAAAAATATTTAGATGCAAACAAAAAGGGATGGAAGGAGGGAATGATTGATCTGTAATATTAGCTCAGCAGACACAGATACAGCAGTCACAGAGGTTTCTTGGAGCACTTGCCTTTGGTGGTAAAAAAATGTACATAGTAATCAGCAAATGGAAAAACGTGCAACACCATGAGCAGGTTCTAGCTGGCCCTTTATGCACAGACCAAAACTGAATCAACCAGGAGGATTAGACATGAAAGAGATTTTCTTTCCTGGAAGGGTCAGCCCTTCTCATACCAGAAATCTGTGCAAGCAGCACCCCTTCTCAGGAAAGCCAGACTGTCCTGATCTTACCCAGTTCTCCTAGTATCTTCCTGTAATACAAGCTCTGAACAGCAAGGCCTTGAACTCCACCTGCAACTATAAATTCTCAGCTTACAAAAGCCCTAAAACTCGGCAGTGCTCATTGAAAGGACTCGTGCTTCCTGATGGACAGACACCTTTCAGATGCTGGACAGCTCCCTCATCCACCGATGTGCCACTGCCTCACCTCAGCCTGGGACACAAATGCAGTAAAAGCTGCAGACCACGAGGGACAAAGAGAGCAGGTCACTCCTCTCCATCCACCACCCAGCAGCACAGCAGGAAGCAAATCCCTCTGTGATTTTTTTATGAGAATTCAAGAAGGGGTATCAGGAAAGCAAGACATCAAGGCACAACAACAGGAGCCAGCTCACTCACCCTCCACCACTCACAAATCTGGAATAAGCTGGAGTGCAAGGGTCCTTCTGTGGTCTGTTAGAGCACAGCTTGGAGCACTTTCTCCTACAGCTGCTCATCTCCTGTCCCACCTTTCAATGAGTCTCTTAAGATCATTTAAAGTAAAAAAAAAAATTAAAAAAAAATAAAAAAAAAGGAAGGAAAAACTCAATGCAGCATCTTTGGATGGGAAAAGTTCACCAGCTCATTCTCAGAATTCATAGCTAGAGCTGCCATCTATGTGGTTATTGCTGTGCTCCCCCTTGCATGTGCACTGCAGCTTTTTGGATGTCCCTCAGCATCCGTTCCTCCTGCTGCCTGTCACCACAGAGAATGGCAGCTGGGATTTGGGACAACACTGCCCCATCCTTCAGCACACTCAAATATTCTGATGCATTGAGCCTGATATTGTTCACATCCAATGCTTATGAAGGAAGATTTTCTTCTCTCACCCTCAGTATTGATATCAAAACTCGTAAGAAAAGGTATCTTGTTTTTAGGTGGCAAATCTGAGAACAAAATGCATAAGTGAAGTGACTGCTGTATTGTCAGAGGATTATTCACATACCAGGACAAATTACAGGTTGTAGGAATGAAATTATGGTGATAGAACTGCAATTTTTATCAACCTCTGGTGCCAGCAGACATAATAATTTCTTTTTTCATGCATTATTGCATGAAATTAGGGAAATCAACCAGAACTCAAGGCAGGAAGACCTCTATCTGAGCTGAACTACACCACCTTTTCTTCTCCAAACTACACAAAATTCCAGGCTCCAAAACAAATCCTAACTGCAGAACAAAACTGCAGAAGAACTAGTCTGCATAAAGATCAAGGAGAGAGTCAGCTTCATTCCAGTGGGTTCAAAAGCTTTACGGAGCAAAGTTCACTGGGGTCACAGTCCTGAAAACCTGTACTGGAACCACAGCTGGAAGGGTCTTGCCAGCACTACCTGACAGATCTCTTCAAATGCCTTTAGTTCAGCAGGAGGCAAGAAGGCAAGGGAGGAGGGAAAAAAAACAACTTTAATGAAATTAACATTCAATTTCACTATGAAAATATTTTTCATTAAATTGTCAGAGCCTACTAATTTTTTTTGCTCATGAGAAGTGAAAGCAAGCTAAATTATTTCCTAATTGCTTCATACTCGGCTCACTTTTTAAATGGATTTGTTTTCTAAATAATTATCAGAAATAGAAGTTGTTTCCAAAACTGAAACTGCCACCACAAAACATTTCCATTTTGTTAAAAATATATCTTCTTCCCTCCGCTGTTGAAACACAAGATACATTAAACATTAATTTAACTTTCTGGTTTGGCCTTTGTAGCATACAAATGAAAGAAAAATGAAATTAATTGACATTTTAAAGCTGCCTTCTGTTGACCCATATCATTCAGAACACTGCTGGTTTCTCTTTGCTTCAGATTCTACCTGTTACAAATACTCTACAGATCATTCCTCTCTTTTGGCTTATCTTTTATCAGGGCTCAAGGAACTCTTCTGAGGCCAGGCTTCCAGGGCATGCTCCAGCAGTAATGTTTAAGAGCTGAGATCCACACTCAGTAGAGCAGACTGGTCTTTTCCAAGTTGCTGGATTGTTGACACTTTGCAAATGTCACCTCCAGAGCTGTGCAGCTCTGGATGGCAGGGCAGGCATGATGGAGCATTACTAGAGGACATACACATGCACACAAAGAAAAAAAAAAAATCAATCACTTGCAGCAGAGATTAGTAAAGGAGGTGGGATTATAAAATGCCAGAACTGCTGACATCTGAAGTGCTGAGGAATATCTGCAGACCTCTGCAACTCCTGGCTGTGACGTTTTCCTTGACATACCCACCAGGAGCAGCAGCTCACTGACTGGTGTTGGGCACTGTCACTGCTCTGCTCCCCAGCACAGGAAGAAGACAAGGCATACAAAGCAAAGTTGCACAGATACAGAGTGTTTCTGTGTCACTGCTTCTCTCCTGAACTGCACTGACTGAATGTACTTACTGTCTGACCACCTTCTCTGCATTCTATTCTGACTAACCCTTACTTACACCTCCAAATGTTACATTTTCACAGTTATCTCCTTTAACCCACCAGACTGTGGGGGTAGGTGGATGGCTGAACCCCCTATAGAGCATTACTAATGCCAAGAAATGGGGGTACAAAAAACTGGACAGTCAGCTTTATCTCTGTGAATAAGGCACTATCAGACCTGGGTATATATTATGTGGATAAGGCATTATTCAAAAAACAACAGCTTCCTGTTAAATTCTCAGATAAAAAGGAACAAATAATGTACATCCAGTATGCACAAGTAAAATTCTGTAGGAGAAATCCAGACTTCAGCAGTAAGTGCAGATACTCCAATACTGTCTGTCCCCTTCCACAGGCATGAGTGTTTGAAGTGCTGCTTCTCCAGGCAGGGAATTTCAGCCCACAGAAGAAACCTGCTCACACACAGAACTGGCTGCTAGAGCCAGCCAGTACACTGTGACTGCAGCCACTCACCTCCTGGGACCTCATAGGCACATTTAACCAAAACTTTCAGTATCAGTACCAGCAAGGGCAGCTTTAAGTACCAAAGGATCTCCCACCACACTTCGAAAAGGACAGAAGGGAGCCAGCAAGCCCTGATCACATCAGTCAAGAGCAACCCNCAGCAGCACCCATTTCATGTGATACCCAGTACACACCTGACCTTGGGCAGATGAGACAGTAAACATCACCTCTCAGTTCCAGGCCCTCTAATCAGCTCAAGAACAACCTTGCACTGAACTCTTTTACTAAAGGTCACCTGTCTCCAGCTCCCAGGGAAAGTCCTGAGTAGTTTTCTAATTACCTGGTGAGAAAGCAGGATCACAGACCTGTAATTGTCCCTGGCTTTGTTGTATTCCAGGCAAACACAGCAGCAACAAGAAGCCAGGACAAAGTGCTCCTTGTCTTAACTCACCACTGAGAGCTCAGGGGCTACAGTGCCAAGATATGGGCATATTACACCTGTGGAGCAAACTGGGCCTTCCCCCTGCTTACAGATCTACAGCATTATACTGAAAAGCAGTTTCATTTTCAAAATAAACAGTTGTAAAAGTACAGATGTTTTAATATTTTGTTCCATTCATTTTTAGAAAACTGCTTTGATGTGTGGTCCTTCTATAAACTGAGTCAGGGGTAAAGGACGCACAAGGGAAATATTTTGCTTCAAAAACTAATTTTGCCCTCAAACAAGGGGGGCAGCCATAAAGGAGAGAAGTTAGGAATCTAGAAGGAAGCCTGCTATAGACAAAGGGACTGAATCTTGTGTGTGGAAACCAGATCTCTTTTTTACAATTGAGATGAAAGAAAAAAAAAATACAAACAAACCTTATTTATCACCCAAAAAAAGGTCAGTGTTAGCCCTTCAGGCAAAGCTGCAGGTGTTATTTCCATATGCTTCATGTACCCTGAACTCCAGCTCTGGAAGCTTTCAACCTTTTGTACAAGAGCAAAAAGAAACTGTTAATATTTCATGTGTTGCCTTCGCTTACTTGCAAGTTCCTTGGAAACTATTAAAGTGCAAGCATAATAATGTCATCATTTACTTGTCATCTTCCACCTGCTCTTTGCAAAGAGAAGAAGAAAAGGATACCTGCACTCCTATCCAAAGCCAGGGCAAACACTGTGCCCTATTCATTGAAAGACAAATTGATGGTCCTTCTGGAGAGATGTGGGCTAAAGAGGCAAGTGTCCCAAATCACCTTCTGGATGTCCTAGAAGGTTTTACAATTAACATTCTCTTCTGAAGAGGAGATTGAAATAGCACTACTTGTGGCAGAAAACTGTCTTCATCACCATCTCCTGATGCACCAAGCACCTGTTCCTTAAGTTTCCAGGAATCCTGTTCACCCAAAACTACCTTCAAAGCTGACATACAGAATTATCCAAAAGCATCACTTACACCTTCCACAGCTTAAAATACAACCTGTTCTAGAGTGAAATGAAGCTGCTGTTTACATACAGCAGCAGTGATCAGCTGAAAACTGTTGGAGAACTGGACTACTGCCAGGCAAATTCATCCTAAAAAAATAAGGTGCCCAGAAAGCAAAAAAGTGTCCCACATCTTTTGTCTAGAAACACACAAATGGCAAGGACTTCCTGTGTGCCAAAGCCTTCCAAGCATCATCAGCAACTACCTCTCATTGATAAAATGCTCCATTTCCTTTCTAGTACCTCTGAGAAGGCCATTACCCAGCCTCATTGTTTTGCACAGAAACCTTTTTTTCCATTTTACCTTCAGCACAATCACTGAGTTAACAACTAATTGTTCCTGAACCAACACTGCCCTCTGTTTTCATTAGCCTTTCTTCCTCTCTACTATTTGTGACCTTAACACATTTTGAGAGAACAGGCACTTCCCATCTCTGTCATCATTTTCACCAGTCTTACAAGATTTTAGTCTCCACTCATGAGAGGGGATCTCTTTTCTCCAGTCATCTTACTAGCCCATCTCTGCCTGTCTTGTTTCATTTTGAATTCTACTTCCTTGAACATGGCTGACAAGAATTATACATCATTTTCCAGATGAGATCTTCCTAGTGCTTATAAATTATTGACAGGGGTTAGTTTTGCAAAAGGGAACATGTTTGCTCAAGCATTCAACACCAGCTCTCAAGCATTCAACAGCAGTAAAGATACCTCCTTACCTGTGCTGGGGACTACATAATGCCAGGAGGATGCAGGAATGAGGCTGGAAAGCAAACACTGACAGCAGCACTGGACTGGCCAAGCCATAAAATTTGCATCAGTCAGGCTACAGACCACTAAATAGGAAAACAAATCATCATACCCAGGGATGACAGTGTAAGTTATTTCCTTCCCCATGCACACACACATCACAATATCAGAAAGCACCTTCACACCACAGGCAGGATTGCCTCTCCTGACAAGAGGGAGGGACCTGATCAGATCTCAAACAAAGTCACATTCCTACATCCCAGGCTTTCTTCTGGAAGCAAGTCTTCCAAATCAAATATTACAGTGGTTCAACCACAGCTGCACATCTGAGTCACGCTGGATATCTCAGAGACCTCTGGGAGAGGCTGAGCTCCAGCACAACTGTGGCCCTTTCCAGGAATTGCTTTGCCCCATTGTCAGAGCAGATCATGTTTGCTTCCCACCTTTCACACTCTGGTTCCAACAACCTGGTCCTAATGAGAGAAAAACCTGTTTCTCTGAGTGCTCTCATGGCTTTACAACTCAAATTAAGGTTCCTCAGCTCCTTCTGGAACAAATGAAATATGGCCCTAACTAAGAAGATTTAATAAAGGACAAATGTAATGTGTAAACCCAAATCTCTCTTTTGTAACCCAGAAAACAGGATCAATATTCTGCAAGGAGAACTCAATATATAGGTAGTTCTGACGTACTCCAGAGATTTGTCCCAAGAGTCAGACTTCTCTGAGAGTAAATGATTGCTATGACTTTCCACTAACATAGTTTAAGACAAGGGAAATCTCTCTAGAAATCAGTGATTTAAAACAAAATATGCCTAGAAGCCCTGTCCCTCCCACTTGCTCTTCTTTTCCAGACATTCCTGAAAGCAAAAGGATAAAAATAAAATTTATTCTGAAACAGAAGATATCCAAGATGTATAAAATATATCCTCACAAATATACACACAAAAACTTGGCTAAAAGTAAAGGTTCTAATTCCAGATGAGAAAATAAGGGGGTTTTAAAAAAATTAGGAGAAATACGGAAAAAAACCTAAAACAAAAGGGGGAAAGGAGCTAATTTCTTAACAAAACTAAGTATTTTACAAGGGACCTGCAGAATTTGAAGTGCAAAGGTCAAATTGCCCAAGGTCTATCACAAAGCCCACTCTAGCAAAACATTTTTGGCCTCTGCTGATGTTCCAAAGCTCAGCAGATCCTGGAAACTCCTGCAAATAAGAGGAGTACCACAGCAACTGCAGCCAGCTGGCTGGCAATGCATAGACTCAGTATTACTGGGGAATTTTAAGTTTTAAAAATTCAGCATCCCAATAGACTAAATGAATATAGGCCTTGCCAGGTGGCTGATGGCTTCCCTCAACCTGCCATTTGTTTGTTTTTCATAATGCACCACTGGTTCTTTCTTAGCACTCTGTAACACCTTACCTGCCTGTCACACAGCTCCTCTGACACCAGGAGAAGCTTGGAAACGCTGCCATACCCTCTTCACAAACATACGCACTGCATTTATCTGCCAAGGAGGCAGTGTGTGGCAGCATGTACTGCCTTAAGCTAAATGTCCTTGGGTTTGTAAAGACTTCACACACAGTGCAAAAGGGGCACCACAAAAACCAGAACACAGACCTGGGGTCTAATGCAGCAATTTCCACATATGGGTTGTGTTTCCTCTGTCTGTGCTCCTAAGGGGGGAAACTATCCCTCAGTTTCATCTTTCAGTGGTGTCATTTGACTTTGAGAATTTTTGGCAGCCAAATTCCCACCATCCTTCTGGCTGCTGAGAACAAAAAAAAGCAAACAACATCTCAGGTCAACAGGCCCCACACTCCTGACCCCCAAAGCAGAGCACAGAGCATAGCCCACATCCTACACAGGCTATCTCCTGGCACAGCACAGCCCCAGAAAGCCACACAAATTTTCATCATCATACTAAAATGCAACTGGCAGGTTACAGCATGACCTAAAGCATCATGCTCCTGGGCCTGTAAATAACCCAGGGTAAAGAAGAACCTTCCCTGCAGCGTGTGTTATCACACCCATGCCAAGCAGTTTTCTGAAGCATCTGGTATTTGTCACAAGGTATGGCACTGCACACTTCATCCTTCTGACGTGTCCCCCGTGGTGATGCCTCAGTTTCCAAGCCGTGGGTCGCTGAGAGGAGCCAGGGGATGCTCTCATAGGGATTAGCAGAGCGCGGCTTTGCTCCAGGAGAGGGCACCAGCGCTGTATCCTCGCCAGGCGGGACCCGCTTTCCCCGGCCACCCGTGCAGCAAAGGGCTCAGCCACACAAACGCTGCCCGTGATAGATGAGGTGAGCAGAATCCATCCTCTTCCTGCAGCTATATTAGCTCCGCAGAGCTCACAGGAGCGAACAGAGCACTGTCACATCGAAAAGAAAGAGCCTCAAGGGCGCAACTGGAAAAGTGGATCTGCAGAATTAGAGGGCGCTGTGCTCGGTTTAATGTTTGGCTACAGACAGGCTGTGCTAAAGGTAGATGAAAAGCAAAATTTAACATAAACCAGTGGAAAAGGCATCTAGGAACCAAGGTGCTTGAGCTAAATACCCTTTGGCCCCATCACTGCCCTTCCTGTGCATCTATTACCCACTCCTTCCCTAGACTGTGCTCATTTTTACTATTCAGGTATTTCAAACAGAAATGGATTCCAATTAAAAAAAAAAATAAAAATAAAAGTATGGCCAAAAGCCAACTAAAGAATCCAATTTGCCCCATTCCTTTCACTTGTCTCTTGATTATCCAATACCCCTGCAGCAATAAAGCTAAATTAGATAGTCTTTAGGCTGGTCCCAAACAGCCATTGTCACATTCATGTCACTCATGGCAGTGGGAAAAAACTACTTGGCTTCAGTCTTCTGGCATGACAAGAAGCAAAACATGGAAGAAAATCTAATAACCAGACACTGCTCCCTTAAAAACAAATTACCTGGTCCCCTCACAACAAGCAAGAAAGTAAAAGAATGTTCTGTCCTAGTGGTTTCTCTCCAGCAGCCTGACTTTAGGACTGGATTAATCAATAAGGTATGGCCAGGCAGTGCTAACAGCACTGCAGAGAATGCTGCTTTGCAAAGTGGTTAATTACTACAGAGGGTTTAATGAAGTTTAAAGAGACTGAAACCTTCTTGCTATCGATAAGGAGCAGCGTTTGTTACATGCCACCTGTATTCAATTAGAAGATGTGCTCACCAGGCTGGCTTCAGTCTCACCTTGGCATGCTAAGGAGCAGTGCATCAATCTGCATCTTTGCCCAGATAAGAGGAAGGCCACCTCTCTGCCCTCCAGTGTACTCTGCTTGCAACAAGAAGCCTTGGTGTTGCTCATAGATCTCCTTCCTCCTTTTCCAAAGAAACACAATGACTAACAAAGAAGATAAAGGACTGACAGCCTTGCAGTCCAGCCACCACCAAGTAGCTCCATTCTAACAAACTCAGACTCTCCTGCCATGGCCTGTCTGCATGTCCAAGCCCAGGCCTAGAGAAGCCAATCCATAAAGGTTAGAGGGCTGTTCAGTGCTGAACACAATTTTTTCTTTCCCTCAATGAGCACATTTTCATTTCAATCTGGATCTCCTTCTCTCCTTTCCCTCTTGAATGAAGTATTTTTCTTTGGACTACTGGGATAATACATTAAAATCAGTGTATCATTTGCTCACCCTAGCAGCGCTCACCATCTAGACTGATAACAGCATCCATCAGCACTGTCACAGAGAAAAATCCCTTACTCCTGTTCCCATTGCAAAGCCTCACCTTCATCCTTGCCAAGGGTTCAAAATTTGGTGGAAAAATTAGCTTTTACCAAAACCCAGCCTACCAGCTTTCAGAAAAGCACTGAAATGGGATGTTTGGTGGGAGGTTTTAAGCTGATTTATCTCCCTTCAGTCCCATTACAGAAGTTGCAGAAGTAGGAAAAGCAAAGATGCAGGTTCAGATTGCTCCATTTACATTTCTATAGCTCATACTCAGCTCTCATTACAAGAACCCAGCAGCAAGCTCACAATGTGGACTGATGCTTTTGATAACTGATGAAAATCACAAAGCAAGAGAGAGTCTGCATTTTTAAGTCCACTGCATAGCACTTGCTTATTTAGATCATATAAGGCATTGTTTGCTAAATACACAATTTCAGACCAAATTGCAGGGTATTTTTGTTATGCCTATAGTCCAGCTTATTAAAGATATACAGGACGATGCACTGCAACTTTCAAAGATCCAGAAATTTCCAGTACATTTTCATTTTGAAAGGAAAATATTATATTCTCTTATAGTTCCTTTCAGTTAGTCAAAATTTATTTCCTATGCAGCTACCTCAGGGGTAGCACAATGAAGTGGTTAAATTGCCAATAGAAACTGTACGTGAGACCTGACAAAAAGGTGGAAAAAGAAAAAAAATAAAGAAAAGAGAAAAAAAAAAAGGGAGAAAAATTACTGCTGTCTTTTGTGGAATAGAATAGGACAAAAAATTGGTGAGGAAAGAAATGTAATTCAAGAACCTCTGGGGTATATTGCAAAGAGAAAGAAAGAAATTAAAAGCAATAAATAAATAGCTGACAATATCCCTTTTAAAGCACAAAAACCAGGGTTTGTATCTTCAAAGTGAACATTAACAATTGTTGTGTTGTCTGGATGGCTACAAAAACAGACAACCTTTGTGAATCTGGATGTCACATCATTATCCTTCTCCCTTTCCTGCCACCTCAACAGTAATTTCTGAGATGATTACCAGCCATGCCAGTAGAAGAATCCGGCCAAAGAAGATACCAGGATTTACTTCCAGGTTCAGCACTGGTCATTAGGAATCACACAGCACACTGTTACTGTTTCCAGGATTAAAGCTCCAAGCTCCTCTTTAGCAGCACAGTGAGTCATCAGTGAGAGAAAGCCCACAGCTGGCTGGAAGTTGACATGTGTTGTTCTTCAAAGCACAGAGAGCTCCCACTTCACCACCTTGTCCTCTATTCCGAGCTATCTGTAATCCAGCAATGGACACTTCCTGGGGCTGCAGCCAACACTTCCACCCTATGCTGTGCCACTCTACCTCCTAAACAGCAGGAATTCTTTCACTGCAGACACCCCAGCTCCAACACCTCCATCACAGGCTCAACCAATGACACACAGCGAGTGTGTCAGGGCCATCACCGCCTGCTCCTTGGAAGACCCCTTCTTTGGGATCCTCACCACCCACCTTCTGCCCTGTGCCAGCCACTCCCTGAGCACAAGGCTGTGTTTTGCCTGCTTTCCACCCACAGCCTTGGGTTCTTTTCTGTTCAGACTTGTAAAATACTCCCATGAATGAGGCAGAGATCTGCAAGCTTCAAGCTCCCAACACAACCAGCTCCCACCATCCAGCTGTAAGAGCAGAGAACTGACCCCAAGGTGCTAAGAAAGAAGGGCAAGGCAAACATCTGCTTCCTACTGCCCACAGTTTCTCAGCTGCCCAGTGCAGAGTGGTTCCCCAGTCACTGAGGTGCCCATGTGGATTCCCTCAGCATGGCAGAGCTGCCCTCCTAGTTCAAAGGTGTCTCTCCCTTCTCTGACACCTTAGAAACTGAAACTTAAAAGGCTTTCTGACATCAAGGCCTCTACCTTTTTGTCAAGCATGGCTGAAATCAGCTTATGTGTCTTCAGACAAAATTTGAAAAAGAAAAAAAAAAGGAAGTAGCAAAAAGGATTAGTATACCCCTGTAAGCATAAAAATGAGTTATCTCTCTGGGAGAGTGCCAGAGACAGGCTGATGTTCAAAAAGCAACAGATCCTTCCCTGGCTTCTGTGAGCACTCAGAGTCTGTGGACAATAATTCATGCCCTGACCCTGCCACTGACCATTTTGAAGCACACAGGGGGCTACCTTGACAGTTCAATCAGTCGAGCCTCTGTCAGAGCCTAAACCTCAAGCACCAGAACACAAGTCTCAAAACTGGACACATGCATCTATTTACACAGGTGTAAGTGCCACAGCTTCAACCACAGCCGCTGAGGCAGCTTAATGCAGCAAAGGAGCAGCACACACCTACAAACTGCCTCTTCCAATTGCCTCTTCCCCAAAAATCTCGAAAAGCCAGCAGATTTACAGCTGCTTACCCATGACTCATAGGCAGTGTCTTCAGCAGATTCTGAAAAAATGGTTTAAGGGTCTTGTATTGAATGACCTCTGTTTTCCCCTGGAAAATGAATATGCCAAGGAAGCCCCAGGATGAAGAGAGCAGATCTCCTGGGATGCTGAAGGAACATGACGGGTAACAAGCAGACAAATGTTATTTGGGAAAGTGATGTTTTGCAACAGCATCATGCAGTCATTATCAAATGGATTTCCTACACATTGTTTTTTCCTACATGAGTTGTTGTTATTATTGGTGGCTGATGTCTGGAAGGCTGGCCATTATATACAAATGTCTTCCAAAACTAGGACAGCCATTAAGTTCATACAGCCACAGTGCTGGCCACAAAACTATTTACACTGTCCTGGAAGCAAAATGTATTCCCCACGAGCTGCCTCCCAGCAAAACCAAAGGTATCACAGCTTGTGACCAAAACAGAGACAGGGACACGCCGTCATGTAATCAAGAACAGCAGGCTCTAATGAAGCCACATGCTGTCTCTGCTTTTAGACTACAAATAAAGCTTAACCATTCTGCAGCAGAGGCAGAAATCAGAGTAAACCTCTGGCTTTTATCACAGGGGATATCAGGTTGGCAAACCCTGAAAAACATGTCTACCTTCCAAATCTGTAGAGACAGGTTAGTTGAAACATTTCTGCTCCAAACATATCAACCTTTTCCTTTCAACAGGCTGTAGAGAAGACAAAGAGCATTTCTGAAGCTCCAACTAATACCAAACACCAAGATCTTGGATTAATTAAACTGCAGGATGGGATTCCAAGGCTCTTGACCCAATATACAGTCCATGCATGGTTTCTTAGGGCTTCTCTGAATTTATTCATTATTTTGCCATCATTTTTGAAGGGCTATGATCTATTTATGAAAATAAAGAGGCATGTGAAAGAAAATACACCCTTCTTCCAAGCTGTCTTTCAGTCATCCTTCCGACAGAAGAATTAAACAGAAAAAAAAAGCATGCTTACCCATCATTTCTTTAGAGTTGCACAGAGATTGGCACATCTTTTACAGAGGTGAGAAGCAGAAAGAGGACAGGCCTGGTCATTATATTTGGGATGTGGCTGCCTTATCTGAAAGGGTACAGCAGAGAATGCCCTACAGCGGGCTCAGTCCCCACATGTGCACAGCACTTTGCAGAGGCACAAGCTCATGTGCCAAAAGCACTTTGTCTGCAGCAGGCCAGGTGTGTATCTGTGTAAAAAAGAATCTTTTCTGTATTACTCCTCTATGATCTCTCTATAACAGTATCAACATAGACAAGCAGCTCCCAATTCTCCCATAACTAGGTCTCTGCATGGGACATGTGCATTCAGAAACACAGAATCAGTCTTCATAGAAACCAGAAGAAGTTCTTGATAAAAGAAGGAGGAATCATCAAAGTTATGTCACTTAAAGAGTAGGGGCCACATCTGTACTGCAACCCTTCTTTTGCATAGCAGCCAAGGCTCTAATATGCAGCCTCTTTAATTTCTACTCTCATATCTGTTCTTTGTTCATGTAACAAAACCTGATCTGCTTAGATTTATACTTATATAACAATACTGAAGTGGTGATGAGTTTTATTAGTGTACTTATTATTAACCTGGTGGACTAGAACAATCTCCACCATGAATTCAGTTTACCAGGATGAGAATACATCAGCAGAACTGAATCTTTGTAGGCAGCAGAGGCTGGCAGAGAGGAGGAGGGATGCAGTGAGTCACCCGCAGCACTTGTCTGAGGCAAGTTCCTGCTAGATCTCTACATCAGCTCTTTGACTTTTCTTTGCCTAATCCCTAAGGTTAAGTGAGACCACACAGGGTACAGAAGGGATGAAACAACCCCTTTTGGAACTTACAGAAGACATAATTAACATCACAGTCCAAATAGATTCCCAGGGACAGAAATCACACCAGTGTCCTGGTCCTCTTCCAGGTCTTCACCCACTGCCTAAGCCCAAGCTCTGTTCAGCCTCACGTCTCTGGAAGCCTCACATATCTATTTTTCTGGAACAGCACCCACTGGGGAACACCAGTTGCATGACAGAAAACAAAGTTTTTAACACAAGCAGCACAAGGTCTGGGTATGTAATTACTGGGATACCAGAGATGACTCCTTCATTTCCTGCAGAATAGTCCAATCAACAGTTCCAATAGACACAGTCTAAACTTCAAACATTTCAGCCTCCTCTTGCCCTGCTACATGAGATCACAGCCATGTATTGCCTGCGGAGACCCTAATTTCACATATGACCAGGGAGGACTTCATCCTCTGGGGTTCTTCTGAACACAAGGCCCTGCTTGGCTTGGTGGGACACTACTGATGCTTCTCCCATCAGCTCCACGAAGACCCTCTAAAACAAGGACAAATGACTGAGCAAATGACAGAGGCAGAGAGTACCACAAAGAAGGAGAAAACCTTCTGCACCACAAATCTTTCAGCTCCAAACCTAAAGCCTTAATCAGGAACAAGAGAGACAGCAGAGGAGGAATCACCCCGGCAAGCCAGAGGAGAGTGGCAAAGGCTCTGTATGAACTCACTGGGAAACTACACTCAAACACAGCCCCCTCTGTCTTCCCCCTGATCAACTAGCAACATTTTGATTGTCTCATTCTAAATTTGAACTTTTTAAACAAATTACAACAAAGCTTATGTGAGGTTAATCATTCCCTGTTTCCTCTGGCATTCATTTTAATAGTACTAATTGCAATAAACACATTTAGAATTAATATGCATGTTATATGCATATGTCAATTGCATTCTAATTTACCTTTGACTAACATCCACTGACTGAACGTGCTTTCAATAATAAAAAGCTCTGACACAGCTTAACCAACCTCTGCCTGCCAGACGCTCCCACAGCATTAGGAATCCATGATAGATGAGACTGACAAAGGGGAAAACATGCAAGCCACCAGCAGCAACTTGCAGATCCAGGCAAGCTCAGCCTATAACACAGGGTAAGGATGAGCCTTTTCTCCATGCTAAGCCATCTCCACTGCCTGTCATTTTGGAAATGCGCTCACTCTTACAATTCCAGAGTACACTAATCTGTTTGCAAGCAGGGAGGATTTCATTTTCACTAACACAGTTGGTTTAGCCATTATTAGCCACCTCCCTCTTCACAAGACACAATTCCTTCCAAACATCCATCAGCAAGGCTCTGCCCATCAGGGTCATGACAAGGCACAACCCCAGCGAGACCTTCAGCAGGTTCAGAGGCCAAGAAACATTTTTCCCAATACCAGACACAAATAGAATCAAGTGTATTGACTAAAGTTTCTTTAGCTGGGATGCTGTAATTGCTGAGGTGTGGGTGACCTATCCCACAGTCAGCTTATACATCAGTTAAACAGACCAGAAATGAGTAAATGGGCATTGAGAGAAGAGCTGGAATAATTTTTGCATCTCTTACACATTCCCTTCTCTGAGCTGCTTGTTCTGCCCCTCTGCCAGAGGACACACTCATTACAGCAAAAATAAATAGTGTTCCTTAGCCCCACAGACAGATCCACAGATTGAAATAATTTTCAAATCAATGTGCCAAAATGTGAAACCCAACCAGGGCTGGGTTTGCAGATGACAGCATCCCTGCCACATCTCCTCCCGAGAGACTGCCAGGCTGAGTGAGCAGCAAATGAGATTGCACACAACCACTCCTGCTCTCTGCCACAGACATAACCCTGCACTGAAGAAAGGATGACAGGGAAGCTCTTGGCTCTGGCTAACACTGGTGCTTGTCTCTCCAGAGCTCAGCAGCAGCACAGAGGGAGGATGTGCATCATTCAGCACTGAAGACTCAGATGACAAGTACCAACTGAAAACAGGGGCGTAACTTGACAGCATCCCATTCCATGCCTGTGCCTACAGTCAAACCTGCTCAGGCAGCAAAACGGAAGGTTGAATAAGCTGTTGCTGAAGAACAGTTTCTACCAATCTTGATGAGCCATCAGAAAACCTCCTATAATGGAATGCTAAAGATTTACTTCAGCAGTTTTATCCTATCTCCCCAGACAACTTACAGTCTGGCCTAGTCTTACTCCAGCATCTTTTGATGTAACCTTTCTTAGAACACTTTCAATGAGCACACTTCTGTCTAAAGGTTCACAGAAAGAGAAAATGTATACAAATATTGGAGCACAGTTCCGTCCAATTGATCTGACCTCTGCTCAAGGACCTCAAACCCAACATTTGGACTTTTCCAATTGGACCCCAAACCAATGCCAAATGACCTATGAAGTTAGTTCAAATTAACTGGCACACCAAATGCTCGTATGAAGGAGTTCATGAGTCAGTCATGGACAAAGAATTAGTCATAGGAGATACATAGGAGATAATTCTGAAGAATGAGTAAACCTGAAAAAAATCCCAAATTGCCAATGAACAACATGCAAGTAGAAAAACATGTTCAATTTACAAAATAAGTTAATTGCTATGAATTAGTCAGATGGTTCTAGTCACATAAACATATCTATTGTGGGCTGCTGTTGCAGTTTATATGTCACAGTTGAGCAATTTGAATCTCTATTAAAGGTGTCTCTGACTTCAACAAGAGTTACTGCAATGTATATCAACACTCTGGAGACATACAAAAAGATATACCAGAAAGAAATCTAGTGCCACAAAAATGAAGCTGCTTTAGCTTCAACAACAGAGGACACTTTCCTGAGCACTCCTAGGTTCCAGTCCCACGTCAGGCCTCCCAGGGAAAACTCACATTGATCCATATCCCTCCCAGGGCTCCACACCATTGGAAAAACAGAATTGCTGATTCCTACTGACTACTGTCCTCAAACTCACCATTAATTAAGAAAAGAGATGGGAAAGCCTAAGGATTTGGTCAGCTCAGAGAACACAGCCTGTCCTTCTTTTGCTCCTGCACCTGCTGAAACACCCCGTATCCCCAATCCCTCCCTAATGATTCGGGGAGATCTCACCCAACACCTCTCAACAGAGAAAAAAAAAAAAAAAACCACAAAACAATTCATCTCCTGCCCATTTAAGAAAATCCTTTGTTCATGCGCTTTGCTCAGCCACCAAGTCACAGCACCACTTCTGCTCCTTAGGCTCACACCCTTCTGTTTGCCTCACCAGAGGCAAGCACCAGGACAGTCCCAGCAGCACAGAAAAGGCAGAGGCTCCTGCAGCCCTCATATCAAACCTGCAAGCCTCCTGCCTACCTGAACCCAAAACTGCCCCAAGCACCTCCCTCAGAGCAGGGAGCAGTATTTCAGAACGTTCAAACAGAATATTGGTTCAACAAAGACAGGTGACTTCTACACATTTGCTGTTTCTCTCTTCCCACTTCTGGGTCACACAACAAAACTGACCCCTGACAGAAGCGCAGCTTCTCTGCAGCATTAATGCTTTGGGGATGCATAAGGACACAATTACACCTTGAAATCTCTCTGGCTGCAAATCCATCTAGAGAGATTCCCACTGTGTTCAGTCCCACCCTCTTCCAGGCAGCTTACCATCCCCACAGACATTCCTGGCATCAAGTTCAGATTTAGGTTCCTCTCGCTCTCCCCTCCTTTTAAGTTTTGCTTTTGATCTTTTGATTGTCACCAATTCCTGACAACCACAGTCCCACAAATAGTGACATTAACTCAACTGAGAGGATCAACACCCAGAGATGGGGATTTCAAAAAGCATAGGAATCTCCTAAAACAGCTTTGCCACTCCAAGCATACCCCCATTCCATATTTCTGAGCCTTTTTATATCTAACCCTGCCTAAACCAAGTCTTCTTAGAAGAAACACAAGTCTTAAAAGAAACACAAACCCAAATCATGAAGTAGATTATTACAATCAGTTTTGTTAACACAGCTGAACAAAATTAAGCCTGACTTCCAAATATGCCCTTACAACCTTCATTTTCTCGTACTGTTTTTATCAACCCGTACATGTAAGGATGGATGTGTGTGCAGGAAGTTACAGGTCTTTTCTTTAATTTTTAGTCATGTTGAGTGCTACACAGTTCCTTCATTGGTAGTCAGTCTGCTATGTAGCAGGATGCCACACTCGGTCCATATGTAGCTAACTTCCTAAAGCTTCCAGTCATTGACCCCAGCTCTGCCAAGAATATTACCTGTCTCAGGATAAAGCACCTAGGCTTTGTGACTACCTGCAGCCACATCAGAGTCAGGGCAACATCTCCCTGCAGGATGAAAGTAAAATAAAGCTTTTCAATAATCCCTCTCTGCATGCCAGCCCTGGCACCCATCTCCTAGGAGACACCAATCCATCTAGTATTGGACCCGATATTTATAACCAACCCTTAAATCCCAAATGAGTAACAAAGCAGTGAGCTAAAGGCCCCCATGATTCACGGGTAGGAAATGTAGTCAGCATTCAATGGCCCACGTCTGTTAATAGACCAACTAATGCATAATGCCAAATGGATCCGTTTCCACAGCGCTGCTTGAAATACAGAACGTTTAGTCAGTCTGGAAAGGACTTTATAGTTACTGACACACAGGAGGGAAGAGTATTTACACCTTTTTGGATGAAGCTTCCCCACCTGACAGCCCTACAGCTCTGAGTAGGACTAGGACTTGGTTCCAAGTCCAGCTAAAATAACAGTAGTCATATAATCCTCCTGCCCTACAAAGATCAGGAAGTAGATTCTCATGAGGCTGGGAAAGCCAAAAAATACCTGAAGAGACATAAAAAACCAACAGGAAACTCATCAGCCCCATCACACATGTTAAACAAGTAGAAGCAGAAACAAATCTGCAGCCACCAAACAGTCGTATAAACCCAGAGCAACACTTAGTGAAATCTAAAGAGCTGATCTGCACTTAACCAGCTCTGACCAGCACAGCTGCTAAATCGTTACCCTCAAACTCCCTAGTGTTTTCCTTACAGTCTGTGCTGGATCATGACAGGCAGGCTGAGTAATGTAAAAAACTACCCGTGATGACCAGAAATTCAAGTAATGTCCTCCAAATGACTTGTAAACGATTTTCATGAGTGCCCCAAACTTCAAATAAACACAGAACACAATGCAGCAGCATTTTAGCCTGAAAGACTCCAATCCTTCCAGCCTCCAATGAGACCTGAAGTGTCAGGAACAGTTTCCTTTTCCTCATTTCTCCATTCCCATCAGCTCTTGGCTACCTAGCACTGGGAGAATGCTACCTTTTCAGACACAGCATTGCCCCAGTCAGTGGGGAACACCAGGACAATCTCATCCAGAGATGCTTTGGTTGAAAAAGCATTACATCTATAGGCTACATAGGTCTATAAAGGCAGACAGGCAGAATAAGTTTTGAAATGTAAGTACACCATAACTAGACAGCCCAAATGGCTGGTCAGTGCAGAAATAAACCAAGGGCTGGTTATGCAACCACTCTGATGCACACAGACCCAAGCTGCTGCCAGAAACAGTAGTCATATGCCACTTGGCCACCCCCAGCTGTTCATTCCCACAGCAAACCTTGTGCCAGCCCTGATAAAATGGGTGATGAATTCTGGGGGAGGAAAAGATAGCTGAAAACTGCACAGACAAGCTTGGAGTCTTTGAGTCCCCCACCTGATGGATCAGCTCCTTGGCAGTGCTGGCCCAGAGGAGGCCATGGGAACAGGCTGCAGCACAGCCAAACACAGCAGCCTCAGCTGGCAGCACAAACAGACAGTCAGATGGAATCACAGTGTGGCTACAATCTTTTAACTTCTCCATTTAAGAAATGTTCCTGTCATGCAGCCTTCTACTAAATTGATGGTAATATTCCTGAATGCACTATTCTGCAGGATGGAAATGCTATTACTGTCGTGTTGCCACCTTGTAACCAGCAGAACTAAAATCCAGCCCATGACAAAAAAACACCCAGATAAACACTGGATTCAAATAATCCAAGTTTTGCTGAAGCTTAGTAAATGCATGGCTTGGAGACACTGCCAAATATAAAGGAATGAAAATGGAACAGCGCTATTCATTCTGCTTTCAGGTTCTTTGCTGTAATGCTTTACAAATATATTTGCCCAAACCTAAGTTCTATGTGAAGGATTTCTGAAAGGGATTCAACATGGAATGTACTGCAAGACAAGCTGCTGGAAGAGCTAAGGTTAGAGAAAGTTCAAGTTATCAATAAATGGGAGGAGTTATAAAGCTCAAGAAGCACTTAGAAACATTTCAGTACCTAAATATTAGAGCTTTGTCAATAATTTTCCTTCCAAACATCATTCTAATAGCATATTTCTTTGACCAAAAGCAAACATTTCTCTGCCCTTTTGATCTAAACATTTTGTTCTTATTCCTGATGTGAAAAACTAAAGTGGTTCCCCACAACTGGATACAAAAGAACACCTTTGTTAAATACTATTTTTAAGAAAACAACCATAAATAAAACACACACAAGAAGAAAAAGAAATCACACAAAAAAAACCCACTAGAAAAGCTACGGCATTTCAAACAGACTTTCATTTCTTCACTTTCTTCCCCAAAATAATTTTAGTAGAATTGGTCAAAGAATTTAAGAAAAAGAAGTAAGAAACAGCAAATAACTCAAACCCATAGGAATAATGAATGGTTGGTGAAATCAGTGTAGATTTATCAATCTAGTTTTTTAAAGTCTCTTCTGCCCTGCAGAAGAGCTTCTTTTTAACAAGAAGGAAAAAAAAGTAAAAAAAAAAAAA
>VXBB01013297.1:237912-269027 GCA_013399915.1 Illadopsis cleaveri
AAAAAAGTTATAACCTCTTCACAGTAAGGAGAATTGCAAACCATAAAGATTCCCACAGGTGTCTTTCTTTTTTTGAAATGATAGAGCTTAAAAATCAGAAGTTCCAATATTATACATGACTGATGTTTCATCACTAAAACACTCAACTTCCCTGAGCAGCAAGGAGAGAAAATCCATTTGCATTTATTCTTTTTCGAAAGGAGGAAGCTGAGTAGGAGACTGAGTAGCAAGATTTGCTCCTGACTGCATATAACAGCACAACAGCAAGAAAAACAAATGCTCACAAACCTTCATGAACTAGTTTGGGTCCCTGGCTGCTCCTGTTCCAGTTTCAGTGCATAAGGCATCATACAATGCTGTCCACACCAATGGAAGCATCCATTCCATCAAAGCTTTGGATACCATGTGGAGAGGCAGAGGCTGCAAGGCTTTACAAAGTTTTCTGGGAGAAACAACCTCCCCATCTGGCAGAAAATTAATCACTTTCCCTCATGCCTTACCGTCTTCCTAAGGATTGGAGTGTGCATAAGGGGCTGTGGAAGAATGGGACAGGGCAGGGAGTCATCACCTCCTCAAAAAGGCACACACCAACAATACAGAGTGAACTGTGCTTGCAGGGATCTCATTTTCTGCCATTTCTCCATCAGACAGGAATGACACAGCCCCAGAGCCATATCCCCACCCTAAAGAATGTAACTCAACTGGGTAAATGAAGAGCCAGGACCACCAGTTCTAGCCTCCAGCCAGCGTGTGCATGTAGCAGGATGCCACACTCGGTCCATATGTAGGAGGATTGCACCCGCAGAAGGAACGAGGCAGGCAGCAGCAGCTGAAGGGAAAGCTAATGATACTTCATTCTAAATTCTTCTTCTACATTCTTCCTCTCTGTTCCAAATTCAAATCTGACTCCAATCTTATATACAGCTTTTACAAAGGCAAGAGATTGGTCATTTAGGTCACCACCTCTTCAACCTGGATGGTGAATACCACCATCAATCAATTCTCCTCTCAGAGGAGAAATATGAAAAACAGTCTAAAAATATACATTGTTTATGTTGAGCTGCGTGAGAAAACAGGATCGCAATGTCCAAACATTCACGAGCTAGAAAAGTGAGGACAACATGTGCCCAGGAATATGTTCCTGAGATCCCACTGCTTCAGGGACCCAGAAGTGGAACTGAGCTCTTCCATAAAATCCCCTCCTCTCAACCACTACCAAAGGAGAGAATCAACAAAGCACAGGGTACAGGATTAGGAGGTGACTAATGGGTGCCCAGAACTACTTTTCCACTTGGGCTTTGGCTTCTGTACCATCACTCCAAGCAGAGGGCTCTGGGTTCCAAGGACTCCATGTATGTGTGCATGTGCACACTCATGTGTGTCTTGTACCAGGCTAAAAAAAAAACAAAACCACAACAACAAACCAAACAAACAACCTCCAAAAGCAATATAAACAACAGTCATCTGAATTTGTCCACCTCTCTTTAGGAAGGATTTTGATAAGTCTCTAAAGAACTCTGTGCAGATCTGTTGCTTAAACAGCAGCCAAGCTTTCAACAGCCAATAGACCCAACACCTTATGACTTTGGAAACCAGAATATCATGTTAGCCCTGCAGGATTCAGGCCTTCTTCCCCAATTCACCCTGCAGACAGGTCATTTCTACTTTTCCTCATGTAGCAAAAGGTATCTCAGTACATGCTATCATTTCTGTGCAGTCAAGATCAACACCTAGGATCACAAGAAAATCGCTAAAAGCTCCCTGAAAACATTTTTTTTCCATCTCTTGCTGCTATTAACCATGTCAGTGATACCTCCTGTTGACAGCTCATCAGAATAAAACATCTGTAGTTTATTGCAGCTGGGATGAGTGTGAATCTTAAGGAATAGGACAAGATGGGTCAGCTTTAGGAAACAAAAGGACCATAGGGTGAGAGTCTTAGCTCACAGTGCTGAGTAAAGAACATGTAAGTATCATTCACTCCTAAATGCACTGGTGCAAGAAAAGGGGAATCAGATGTGCTTGGACACAACAGCTAAATGGGAGCCTGCTGGCTGTAGCAGTCAGTAGAATCACTGCAATCTCAAACAATCTACAGGACTGAATAATCATCAAATAATCATCTCATTAAGTTTCTAAAAATCACTAATTCCACTAAGTGTCAAGGTTAGCGAGGCTCCTGTCAATATCAATGGTTTGGCACAGAGGAATTCAACGCTGATTCAACCACCACTACTATCGAAACATGCAAGGGATAGGATGTGATTGCCTCCTTTTCACCCACTCCTACCACCAGGCATTCCCTACCCCACGTGCAAGCTGCAACTACAGCTGCTCAGAAGTTTCTGACAGATTTCCCCCAGAAAAGACACCAACTGAATGTGTTTTGCAGAAGCACATTCATTCAGCGAGCCTTCTGCTGAAACGTAAGCTCCCGGTGCTCGGCCAGCTGCCAGGAGAAATCAACCATCATATGGCACAATGCAAAGTGCAGGATGCAGCTGAGTCTTCAGAGCTTCAACTATTAAGGCTTCCAACATGCAGAGCTTGCCAGGCAGGATGTCCATTAACTTTGCAAAACCCAAGGATGTTCAAAGCATGAGAGAGTCACATCAACTCTGTGCAACCTCTAACCTGGGAAATGAAGGCACTGCAAGTCCTCATGCAGCTTAAAGGCAGGGTTTCCTCAGAGCTCAGACTTTCACACATTAATGCAGAAATATCCCTTTTGCAAAATTAGTATTAACAGCACCATAAAGGATATCAGAGCATTCCCTGGAAAGCTTTTTTAATCTCATGTTTATCTCTCTTTTATTAATCATGTTTATTCTCACAAAGCCTGAAGAAACAAGTCTTCAGGCTGTTTACATCTGAGATTAAGCTGGCCATAGTTGAAGCAAGTAGGTAGACTCATAAGCAAGATACCTCATTCTTATGGAGATATCTGCACAGCCAAAAATAAAGAGAAGATGAAATATCAAACACTCCCAAGATGGCAACAGAATGCTTCCTAAAACACTAAGGTTTTCTAACGTCCCTCAAAAGCATCAGTTAAACAGTAATAAAAGTAGACAATAAAATCCAGTTTTTAGGATTCCCAGTCACCAAACTCCCCAAACAAAACAAATTTCCTCTTTTTTTATTTTACTGCAAATATGTTTTAGGTTGTAGTCCCTAGGAAGAGGCAGTACAGGACACTACTGCACCAGTTGTCACATTCCAGAGGGAACAGCACTCTCACAATTTTTTTCTCATATCTAATGTTCAGCAAATAAACCACTTTCCAAACTTGAAGTCAAAGGACGATTCTCAACTCTGCCACCCTGAGTTACCAAGAGGCAGCCACATCAAACTGACAAACTCATTTAAATGATCAGCAGGAATCTACAAGCAGTTACTGTACTTTGGAGACCACCAGTGTTCAGCAGATCAGTTTGGAAACACAAAGGAAAGTTGGCTAAACATTACACAGGTGTTAATTAGCCAGCACAAGAACTTGTTTGACTTCATGCTGAGTTAAAGCAAGGTTGCTCCAGCAAAAAATCCTTTACCTTGACTCTGCTGAGGGACAGTAACTCTTTAAATCATTCAAATCTCATTGTAAGATCACATCTTATAACCCTGGAAGTCTCAGTGTTCAATAACCAAACCCTTGCTAAATCAAAGACTGGGGAAATTGTCTTCCTCTGAGGAAATATTAAAATGAATCAGCAAGAACATAGCTATACTGCTATCTTCTAGAGCAGAGGAAACAAGAACTGTTTAAAGTAGTACCTCTGAGATTCTTTCATGCTAAGTGTCTTCTCTTCTTGCAGCTCTTTGATCCCTGTGGGTAAAGTAGAATCCAAACAGTCACAGAGAAATGCAAGAGAATTGTAGGCAGTCACCAATTTGTGACAGCATTAATGTCATAAATCCCCTGCTACCAGCAAAGAAAGAAGAGAGTGTTCAATACTTCCTAAAATTTGACAGGTTTGAGATTTTAGTTTTGCTTTATTTTTTTTTACTTTCTGCTTGTCCAGGTCTCGAGACTTCCCTGTTCTGGCAGGGGCTAGGGCTCCTCCCCACTCCCCCTGTGCTAGCCTTTGGGTCTGCCAGATTTTGGGAAGCTCTGTGCTTGGTTACGGCTTCTCAAGGGAGATGAGGCACTGCCATGCCACAGGCTGAAGTGGCACTAACAGCACACTGAATACAGTGCTCTACACTGCTCCACACAACAACCTTTCTGAGCCAAAGTTTTGAACCAAAAGTTGACTGGGAATTTTTGCTCCAACTGTCAGATCTTGATGCTGTCCCAATATCCAGATGATGACAGCCATCAAGTATGAGATTTCTCCAATCCGTCTGCATCCTCTTTTAAGAGAACCTGTTCTCAGAAAGACCTTCCCTGGCATTCCAGCATCCTCCCACCAAGCACAGCAGCCAGGCCAGCTGACCAACCACCAACAATCAGGTGTTATTCTCCAATGTGCCTCACTCTTGGCACACTATCCTGTTCAGATCCTACAACATAAAAGTTCAGATTCTCCTCAGAGTAAGAATTCCACTAAGGCTAAAGACTGGGTTAAGGATACATCATGAGCCTCTCATAAGGATGGCTGTTTAAAGGAAAGAATTTCATTCACTGCATGTCAGTTGTTTTAAAATTATCTCACTAGTCCTGTTGGAAATGATACCAAGTTTAATATTTTTATATAAGTTTAGTGAGGGGTTTTGTTCACATTTGCCCAGGGGGAGGGGAACTGAAGTTTCCCCTCAAAGGACTATTTTACCACTTGAGGCCTGATTAAATCAATATCTCAACAGACTGGGAGTAGCTCAGAAGATGCACAAAGGATAACGACCATCAAGAAACACCAGGAGACACCTGGTCAGGGAAAAGAGAGATAAGAGAATGAGAAGCTAATTAACATTGAAGGTGAAGGGATTGATAACCAACAGGAAACCAAATACTGAGATCTCCATAACTTGGGACCAATGAACATTGAACCAATGAATTCCTACGGGTTTTGACTGTATAATTATCTGAAAAACCTAGTAAAAATCACGTGTGATGGAATTGTTTTCTCTGCACAACCCAGGCAGTATATGGATGAAATTATTTCTGTTGCACATCCTGGCCAGAATAAAGTAATGCCTAGATTCTCTAACACTAAAAATGCTGTTGAAGAGTTTTTGTTTTTCCCACAATTTCGGTGACAATGCCACAGAAACATAAGGAAGGCCACTCTAAGTCAGAAAAAGGGTCCATTTAACCCACAGTTCTGCTTTGCCACAGTGGTCACTTCCAACACCTAAGGCAGAATGAGGTCAAGGCAAGTATACATACCATTAACCCTAATACCCTCACAGTCTGTGGTAATTTTTCATCTAAAGGGATTCTTTGAGTTTTTCTCATGACTGAGGCTACAACAGACCAGCATGACAATTTACTATAGGCGAGCAAAAAATCACAATTTCACCCTGCAGTGGCTTTATTTTTAAGGCCACAAATGCCATGAGGTTTCCTTGGCTCTTTTGCAAACCCTAAAGGACAGCTGGCTTCTTACATTGTCTCCAGCAAGTAAAGTGGAGACCTGCAGCCTTACAAGAGTTGGTGTTCTCTGTCCCCATCCTGTCCAAAGCAGATAATGAAAAAACATTGCATATCTGCATAGATCTGGCATGCCATCTACCTGCAAAAAGCACTGCTGGCTGTCTGGAGCACATCTGTTTAAAGATCCATTTGAGCTTTTCCATCTATCTGGTGCTTTGAAATCACAGGGTACAGATAGGCCAATTATGAACAATTAAGTTACCACACGTAAGAAATCACTGTTTCTCAGATGAGCAGAGGTAATTGGCCATATGCAAACTCACAGCCTAGTCCCAATGGCCAAGAAAATCGGTTTAACTTGTATTTTGTTGTAACACATTTTGCTACCTGTTTGCAAGGGAGTAAAAGAACAGCCATAATCAGCTAGCACAGCTCAGGGCATCCGCTTTTACCTGTGTTTTAAGAAGGCACACACAAGTAACCTGGTCATTCCTAAATGTGAAATCTTTAGAGATTGTCAGTGTTCCTCAGCTCCACCTCAGCAAACAACTCACGCTTCAAAACAAAACCAGTTTCATTTGAAACAGAAGCAAACACCTTGCTATTTAAGTAAAAACATAGAGGAAAAATGCAACAGGGAAAAAACAGATTTGCTTGCTACTTGTTCCTCCTCTAGGTAATTAATTCAGAAGCATATCCTAAACTATACATTTTCTTTCAAAACCACAGAAACTGAGCACATGAATAATTTAATTTTTTGTCAAAATAGACTTATAACTTTTCTTGCTTGCAGTAAATTACCTGGAAAAAACGATCACATTATTGAGGAAAATCACTACAAAACAACCACGGCAGACTTGGCTACAAGATGAGATAGGAGCAGGGGGAGACATTGTCAGAAATACTGGAGTTGCATAATTTGAGGGTCAGCTCTAATCCCAGGAGAGTAAATGGGTCACAGCAAAACATGAGAAGAACCAACTCTACAGAATTTATTACTCGATAACATCCCGCCTTTGGCGCACATTAATCAGGCTGTGACGAGAGCCAGGGAAGAGGCAGAGATGCACATGTGGTTGCTATGGAGTTAAAGGCTTGAAGGAGATACATGGAAACAGCACAACTGCATACAGCACAGTTAACTCCTAAACTGCCTCAATCTAAACAGCTCCCTGGCCAGTCAAATTCACGGATAGCCATGCCAAGAGAATCCCTTTAAATACCCAAGAATTCTCATGAAGACTCCAAGTCCAATGACCAAAATCCATCAAGGCAGAATAGTCGCCCCACATTAAAAACCAGGAAACTGGACATGAAGAGAGGACCAGGCTTTGCAGCACAAAATCTCTGCCAGCTCTCTTTGTAGTTTAATACTTTGATCTGTCACACACAAGGGGGCAAAAGTAACTGCTAGAGATCCATGCAGAGAATGAGTTACCTCCACTCAAAAAGTAGGAGCATCACTACAAAATTTAATACATCCATGGTTCTGAAAAGTTAGAAGTGTGCTGAAGTCCTAAGAAGCCCAGACAGGTCCCTTCCCCAAGAGCACATACCTTTAAATGTTTGGACTTTTTCTGCCCCATGGCATCATTCAGCACTGTTTGAAAAAGCCACTACACTTGCTGACGTGTGTGCACAAGACTCACATATAGGCAAGGATTGGGATGAAGCTGGCACAGGACATGCTTCTTGCACAGACTAAACAAGTAAAAACTTCTTGGAAGACAGTTTCCTGAAACAAATGTTTTAGGGATGGGAAAACTGTTCTGGGAGACTAGGCAAATGAGGTAAAAAATCTTGAAGACAGTGACGAACATGTTAGAGCTGATGACTGAAGGAACAAAGCATGTTTCATGGATAATCCAACCAGCTACTTCCAGATCACAAGAAGCTGCTGCATATCCAAGTCCCTGCAGAGTTTCCTACCAGGCGCTGTCTGTGCGTGTGTGTGTATATATATACACATATATGTAGCTAATCAGCAAAGTTTCTATTTTCTCCTCCTACTTAAGGGAGTCTTTTAGTGAGCAACCTCCTACACTGCTATTTTTACCTGCTCCTAATCAGTGTGTTCTTAAACATTGAGAGACTCTGAGAAGAGCAGTTCAACTCCTCCAGTGCACAGCCCACAACACACTGAGTAATATCTGGGTGGCAGCTCTTCTCCCATCACCCAGGAGAAAAGATTTTTTTCTTCTTCTTCTTTTATGTCTTGTAGAGCACTAGGGAGATCTGATGGTCAAGGCCTGGGGGATCTCTTCTCATTCACAGGATGCTGGACTTGAACTGAAGGTTCTTTGACCAGAGATCATTAGCATCACAAGAAGTAGAGAGGACTGAATCCAAAGTCAGGATTTAAAAATACTGATGTAATAAATAACAATACTAAAAATCACCCAAAAAGCTCTTTTAGTGCATTATTTTCTCCTCTCCTTTTTATCTCCTTTCACCATAAAGGTTTCAGTTTTCACTTTCAATGAATCACGTTTCATTGCCAGACCCAAAACCGCCTGATCTCAGCCTCAAAGTTGGCATTAACCTGTGGACATAATTCCCAAAAGACATGGGTGCCTCAGTCCTTCCAAGGAGTCCATGAGATTTATGGCAACAAGGTGCCCAAGAACAAGTAGATGGCACCAAATCCTGATGCCGGATGACAGCTCACTAATCAATGAGCTGCACTCTCAGCTCCTCTAAAAGACTTTATCAGATGGCTGTTTATTCAAGAGGGGCCATTTTCAAATGCCCAGCACTGCAGAGGTGGTGTGTTTTCATGGGCTGTGGTGACATCCTCTGTGCTAGCACAAACCCTGATCATACTTTGCTTCTCCTCGTCCATTTGTGCAGCCTTGCTCTGAAAGCAGATGCTAAATTCTCTCCTGACTTTCAAGAACAGATAGATCTTCCTTTGAAATAATCATTAACTCACCTGATTCTGCTAGTCATTCCCTCTCTTGCAGCAGCATTTAAAAAAAAAAAATCCACAGAGGCCAAAACTACCAAGGGCAAAGCTCCAGATGAAAAAACGGAGTATCAGCTCCAGTGCCCCAAAACCCAACCACACTAAGAGTCTTTAAAGACAGTGCCAATTACTTCAGAAATGTTGCCAACAAGACTGACAGGCCACAAGCACCATGTTTGGGAAAAACAGCATCTTCGGCTGCACATGAGTGTTCTGAGCAAATCTCAGCTTCCTGTCAACACATACTATTTAAACCTCTGACATTTTAAAAGTTGACCCTATGGATTGATTGTAGGCAGTTCAATATAAGCATTCAGCACATGATACTTGATATTTAAACTTCCTATTTCAGATTATAAATGTTGACAGATTTATCTATGACTGCAGTTGACTGGAAAGTATCTGTCCTCCTATTTTAAGTTTCAACCTTTTTCCTGTTTCTGTAAACATTTATCACACAATTTTTAAAGTTGCTCAAAATATTTAAAATAATTTTACTAGCACTGAACAAAAACAATCCAAGCAATTTCCTAATCAAAGCAATTTTCTAGCATTTTTCATAGAGTACTTTGTCATAGAGTCCTCTGATTAAAGCTGAAACTTTTCAAGAAATTTTCAATTTTCTTGGAGAATTGATTGAAAAACACGTCAATAGTAATTCTGTAATCACTCTCCTCTCCCATGAGTCTTACACAGAGTCACGATATCGATTTTATTCTCACTTTTAAAGTAGAAGTACATGCAGTTGAAATCTTTAAGTAAAAATTCTTACTCAATTTAACATTTGTCATAAAACTAGTAAACAACAATGGGAAATATTAAAAATTCTTAGCAGGGCTAACATTTTTCAACGATGACACTCAAACATGGAAAAAAAAATCTTAAGAAAGCAAGGTCATTTTAGATAGTATATTAATGAAGCATTTTGAAAGCTCTTCATTCTGGTTTCCTCTGTATTTTCTTGCCTCTTCCAACTGCAAAATTACAAGTGATTTTAGGGCAAGTACTTTAGTATAAATTTTTAATACATAGTTTTCTGACAAAATATTAACACTCCTTATTTCAGTTTACTTCCTGTGAAGTAAACAGCAGCAATTATTAGAATATGACCAAGAAATCTCAGGCTCACTCAGGGCTGTCCTGCCTAAAACAAAAGAGACAGTAGTCTGTATTCTTCAAATTCTCTACAGACTGCAGCCCATTAGTATTTATTTAAGTAATAGTAGGAGAACACCACTGAAAGAGAATGCCTAACTCAGAGGGAATAGCAGCACAGGTCACACTGCAGTTCTCTGTACTTTTTCCTACCCTGCCTTCAGGGCTTGCTGCAGCTCCACCACACACAAAGGGAACTGCACAGGGACAAAGCCACCCCCAGCACCTGATCCCGATCAGGCCCAGCTGGATACACAAAGAACAGGCTGGTGCTTTCCCCTCTTCCCAAGAAATTCATGCCTGCAAGTAGACCATTTTCTCTCCACAGTCTAAGCAGGCAAAACTAGAAAGCAAGAATCACTTTGTTTCAGTCACATTCACAGTAACGTGCATATCAATATGTAAAACAAACAAGACAGTGTCTGGAAATTCAGAAAAAAATGGATGATATCTTTGCTGCGACAATCACCACATAAATGCATTTCACAGCCTAAGACTACAATACAAGTGACAGCTAAAGAAAGATAAGTCAGCTCATGTTTATTTTTTCAGACAGCAGGGCTTGAGACCAAGCCTTGGGTGGTCACAATTACATCACAGTCTCTTGCAGTGGTGTCTTCTAGCATGTGGAAGCAGGCTGCCAATTTCTGGTGACAAAAGGTAAGCAACAAGCACCAGAAACAAGTGCAAATAAGCAAGAAGGAAGCTTTTGCTCTCTGGAGCAGTTATAGGAGTCAAGGATGGTATGTTTACTCAGAACATCATCTGCTTAAATCCCTCTATTTATATTCAACATAGATTACATAAAATTACTATGTTTCTATTAAACCGAATAAATCTATTTATTGCCATCACTTCTCCCTGACAACCCCCTGCACAGAAGTGAAAGTTTGTTTACTACAAAGTTTTGCATCTTTGAGCTGAAGTGGTTTTCTTCCTCACAATAGATTATTACACTCTGCAAAGCCAATGAGACAAATCCAAGTATCTGTGTTGCTCCTCTGTGCAGTCACTGTGGCATATGCCTGATACCATCAGAGAAACTTCTCTGAGGTTAAACAGGGCGTGACTTTCAATGTTTCTCCCATGATAATTTGTAGTGAAAGAAGTTCAGTCCTCCGGAGTGGATTTTGATGGCTCACTGCCAGGGTAGTTAATGGGAGTGTGGGACACAGCAGGCTGAGAGGATCATGGTGAATACCACCGTGGAGGAGCATTTATCCATGGAGACAAATACCACCGTGGAGGAGCATTCATCCATGCAGAGCAAAGGTATGTCACAGGACCACATTCCTCCCTCAAACATGAAAACTCTTTGGGAAAGAGATTGGCCTAAAAATTGCTGACATGGGGAGTCTTGATCTGGGCACTACTTTCTGTAGCACTGCTTGACTCAGCCCTCACTGTCATTTGGCCTCCTCACTCCCATCTTCCAGCTTGGCTCCCAAATGTTTCATCTGAACCACCCAACCACTACTAAGACACCAGCTTCCTCTTCTTCCCTCCTCCCATTACATCTCCCTTTGTCTCATCAGAAGGTGGCAGATAATTGCCAGACATCATCAGGACAGGCAGGAAATTGTTCTTTCCTTCTGGGCTAAATACCCGAAGGAGCCTGAAGCCAGTTCTAGCCCTGCAGTGCTTTCCTCCCCTGTTCATGGTTCTGAGGTAGGGCTGTTCTAAGATGTCTGAATTATCAGCTAACCCTCTAAAGAACTTGCCACCTCTCATCCCTGCAGCATTCTATCAGACCCTCTCAAATCCCCCAGTGATGCAGGGCACCCCCTCACCAGCAGCCAGGGAGCCCAACTGAGTGCACTGATTGTTCCCCAGACACTGATTTGAGGCTGATCCACTAACCAGGCACAAGAAAGCCTTGGGGAAGCTCCCAGGAGCCATCCTTGGAGTAAAGCCTGCAATTTTCCCTCACAGCAGCTCCCCAGCTGGTGATATACAGCACAGCAGGGACAGAGTAGGAGCCTGCATTAAAAAGGACATGAGGATGGCAGGAGTTATGGGATACCCTCTCAGCCTCTCACCTACCCCCAGCCTATTGGCCTTTGTGGGGTGGAAGTGAGTGTTGTGAGCACTAATCAGCCATAGCCAGAGCTGTGTGTTACCAACACCCTTCCAGCTGCAGATGCTTCTGCACAGCACCAGGAGAGCTGCCTTGGGAAAAGTTAACTCCATCCCAGACAGACCCAATACATCATCTCTGGCTGCAGACTCACAAATCAGACCCTTCCATGTACCTCAGGACATACCCAAATATTCAGAAAATCTTCCTTTGGATAGGCATCTTCAATTGGAAAATTAAATAAACTAGGAAAGACGCTGGGGAGAGGAGGAAAACACACTGGTTGCTGATAATAAACAAGCATGTGTTGCAGCTTTCCCCAGCTCCTTGGCAACCAAAAAAGTCACACAAGAGAGCAAGGGGCAATTGGACAAGTGGTCTCACTGGATGTTTCCAGAGCAATAGCTTTAGGTGGATAACGGAAATCTTTGGTATATTCCCACATCTTCACTATCCTGTATTGCTATTACAGGCCCCAAATAAAATTCAGGGTGACTTCAGACTGCTTGTATTCAATTCAGAGGAAACAGTAGAAAAACAAGAGTTCAGATCAAGAGAGACCTTTACCTTCATGTCACTTTTGCTCTTCATTTGTTATGCCCATATTAAAAAAGACAGGTGAGGACCTATTTATTGGTCCAGAGACCACTTGGCACATCAGAGTCTGCCTCCATCTGGACAAATTTCCTTTCTCCCCAAGACAAGGTGCCAAAAGCAAACAATTCTTGGGCTACCAAATTCCCTAAACCAGGTCTGAGTTTCTCCAAAAATGTTTCTTGGCAAGGGACACAACAATGCTGGGGGACACCAATGGCCAAACCATCACACTCTCACATCAGGCCAAGCATCCAGGAGCAGGGAACATCCAGGAACATCCTGGACACCATGTGAAATGAAATAGGTAAGGCACATCCCTCCTGAGGTGGGCTCTGGGGTCCCCCAGACAGAATTTGCCATCATTCATGGGGCCAACACCACAAATTTATTGGAGAAGAGTCACTGGCTGGAAGCCAAACCTCTGATAGATTAGTGTCTGTCCTAGAGGCAGAAAATCTGATCCACAGAGATTAAAAGTGCTCTGCCTATCTTTCTTTGTCAATAACTTCTGAGGAATGGGTGACAAGTACAGATCAGCCCTGGGCAGCAGAGGAGGTGGCAGTGGATGAGGCTCTTTTGCTAAAGCAGCAGTGATGTTCCTCAGCCCTCTGCCTGGCTTCCACACACCTTTCCTTTTTACTGCAGGCTTTCCATACAAGGAAATTCTCTTTGCAAACAGACCTGGCGCTGGCAGAAAGAAATATTTGACACATTTCCTGGGGGTACTTTGATAATGAAAAAAGAGTTAAATAGTGGCAACACCTGACTGGCCTTCCTGCTTTCCTTTTATCATTTTATTTTATTTTTTTAAATGTTTGAAAAAAACACCAAATAAAAAAGCGAAACAATGGCGAAATATCATTCTTCAGATAAAAGCAATTTTGAAATCTGATGCTTATGTAGCTCTGTAGGCACAGTAAATATTAATAATTCAACAAAATATTATAGTCATTACTATATTTGGCAGTATCACAACAGTGCGTTTTAGCAGAATTTCTCTCCAAATCTCATTGCAACAGCCATTAATAAATAAAATGCAATTCACTGCATTAAATGTGTTGTTTAAAGGCTAAATATTTCATCAGAACTAATTCATTTTAAATAATCAGACTAGGACTCTCCTCCCAGCACCAGGACAAATCTGGGCTCGATAGACTTTCCACACTTAGAAATGAAATTATGTTTCAAAAAGCGAACCACAAATTGAATTCAACTGGAACATTTACACAGTAGCTCTTAGACTACAACCCACTGCAGACAGATGGGGTCACATTCAAACAGGCCACAGGTCTCATGACTGTTATGCTGGTTTTGCCACCCAAGAAAATTAGGATTGAATAAATACAGTAGAATTGTTTTCATTTATTGCCTGCCTTGAACAGTGGCCAATATCCGATTCCCTGCGGGAAGGAGAAGAAAAAGGCATGTTGGTCCAGACCTCAGCTGCCAATAGCTATCGATAACAGTGCTCATCCCGGGCTTCCCACCAGTCACTGCCCAAGGGCTTGGCAAAGGAGGTCAGTTGCCTCTCACAGGTGGGAAAACTCAGGCACAGAGTAACTTATCAGTGGTCAATGTAAAGCCTCAAGGCTGAGTTCCCACATATTTGTCCATCCTGCAGGAGGGGTACACATGAAAACTCTACCCCATTGCACTCATGACTCCTTCAGTTGCAACTTTCTGCTGGCAAATGCAACTTCTTTTTTCCCCCTAAAGATTTTTCTTGTATCTCAGCAATGAGACCAAGTAATTTACATCTGAAGAGTAACTCCTCCTCCATTCTCAAACATACCCAACATACCCAGTCATAAACTGATGAGTTTCTAAATCAGGATAAAGAAGAGGGAGTTTGATTTTAGTTTCCATCAACAGGTATTATGAGAAAAAAAACGTTAAGAAACCCACATTATAAATTAAATAAATGACAACCAAAACTAAAAAACCCCAAAGAAATAAACAAACAAAAACCACACATGTATTTCAGTTTGAAGTTTTCAGTTTAAAAATTTCTTAAGGGAAAAAAAAACAAAAAAAACAACAACAAACTAACAAACACAACCAAAAAACCACTCTCTAAACTACCTGTCATTTTCTGGCCACCTTCCAGAACAGTGTGTGAGCATCCACCCTGCTGACTTCCTAGCTGACGTCAGCAAGGTAATTCCTGTAATTAAAACTAAACAACATGACCTTAAAAGCAAGCCCTGCATCAGACACCATAATCTCTATTTTTACCCACGGAGCTCACTGCTTTCCTCCAACAAGAGCACATAAACACTGCAACCTTGTTTTCACTGACTTTATACCAATACAGCATAGCACAAAAAATCACAGGGAGCAGTATCTTCAAGCGTGACTTTCTACAGTAAAACAGCAATTTAATAAGGCCAGCATATTGTGTAGCTTCTAAATTGTACTCAGTTTGCTTTCATAACTATATAATAAATATTTTGTTTTAACCTTTAAAAATAAAAGTATCACCTTTCCATTTAAAAAATTCTTTAAACAATTCCTTAAAATTTAGAGAGATGTGATTTTTATTTTGTTGGTTGGCTGTGGTTGTGTTTGTTCATCTTTTTTAAATCAGAATGCAGGTCTGTGTTTGGTCCAAGTCAAGACCTGGGGAGGCCTGTCAGGGTGGTGGTGGGGGTAAGGGATTAAACCCAAATTATTTCCCTTCTGTCAACCAGCCCACACACTCTAGAAAACACCAAGGCAAGCAGTCAGTTATTTACAGAGCTCTCTGTGCTACACATTCTTGATTCCAAGGAGATGCCAGATACAATTCACTGCCAGATACAGCTGTGCTACTGAGCAGTGTGACATTGGGAATAGATGGACTTTTGGTCTTGTCCAGCACATCTGATCTTATGATCCTGGGCATGCATCCAAACCCCATTAAAGTCAATAGAAATGCAAAGAATTCACTGGCTTTGAGTCAGACTTTATATGACAGTGGACAAGAACAGCTAGAGATATTTAACCTGTCAAGGAGAAGAGTTAATGGGAACTTGCTCTAATAAATACACCACCTTTACTGCACTGCCTATTTGTGCTTTAAGTCATTCATCCTCAAGTGCTAAGGAGCCTGAACTCCTGAGCCAAAGCCCCAGATTATTTCACTCAGCTTTCATCAAGGCCCTATAAAGCACTCCTGCCCCAGCCAGACCAGCCAGCAGGACCTGAGCTAGAGAGGGATCTAAACCCAGGACCAGTGAAGGACCAGCACAGCAGGACTAGAGAGGTCACAGCCAACAATGGAATTTGGGAAACTGATTCAGAGTTCAGGCAAGAAGCAAAGCAGCAAGAGAATACATCACAAGCCAGAATGGTCTCCACCAAGGCAGTAAAGAAGCCTCATTTTTATCTGACGTGCTGTTTGGACACTGCTTGGTGGAACTTTGCAAGTGAAGCCCTCATCATCACCCAAAGCTACTTCTAAAGGACTACTTTCCTGGATGGCTCAACTCCTCCAAGAGACACCTCTGCTTCACCAGGCAGCTTGATGGCTTCTGACACTTGGTAATTTATCCCTGTGTTAATGCTTTCCTGGTTGCTGTCTGTTATGAAACACAGGTAGAAGCACAGTCTTGTGAATGGAGGAGGCTTGCAAATTCCATCCTGTCCAAGCTTGCCAGCTGCCAGAGAAGGGGAAGGCACGTGGTTCTAATTCTCATCTTACTGACATTTCATCAGTGCCTCAGCACTGACTTTGAAGGTATTACTGTTGCCCTACTCAGCATCACGAAGATGAAAAATAAGCCCTTGAAATAAAACATGCTGCTCTGACAGGAGCTCTTGCTTCATCAAGCTAAGGTCCTTATCAAGGCAAGATTTTATTGCAATAGCAAGGATTTAAACCAAGCACAGAAGTTTTATTAAAGAGAGAGAACAAAAGACAAACCAAAGGGTTCCAGTGACAAGTTACTCCAAGCAGAAGTGAGGGATCCAGAACACTATTTCCAGTCTGATAAAGAGATCACTCACAGCACTTGGTCTATCTGGCCACGTCTGTGTACTATTTATCTACCAGCCAAAAAAAAAAAAAAATTCCTCATAGCAGCTGTTCCTACAACAAGCACAGAAGAGGCTAGCAACCCCAGCTTAAGGCTACAGCATACAATAATGTTTAAAAGTCTGGTTTGCTAGTTTATTACAAAAGGTTCCCTCTCTCCAACTTCCATTCAGGCAGGTGTTTGTGACCTCTCAAAATAGTTACCCCCCCACCAAAAGCAGTGAAGATATTTAGCTGTGCAACGAACTGAGAGCCCACAGTGGCACAAAAGACTTTGAGAGACACTATGTGCCCTCAGAAGGGATAACTGTCTTCTCCCAGAACAAGCCAAACAGCATTCAGGATACAGTTTAACACTGAGATTTTTATTCTAAATATTCCAAAAGAACAGAGACTTGGCAACTTCCAGGTTGGCAATTCTCACCCTCAAGTGTCCAAATAACTGGCAGGAAATAACCATCGCTGTTTTTATTGCTAAAGCACATGCTGCTGCTCTTGAACATCCAAGTTTCTCATCAGTGCAAGAAAGAGAGAAATATACCTGCCCACACTATGGCAACACCTGAGTCTTCCCTCCTTAAGTCACAGACTTAGTCATGTTCCCCACAATCAGATAACTCATTTTCACTGTCCCAAGTTCAGGACAATAGAAAAGAAAATACAAGACAAATGGAAAATATTTTATTTTTTTTTTTTAATTCAAGGGCACAATTTAAAGGAGCTACATAAAGACACTTAAAGACTCACACTGGCAAAACTAAGGCTGCACACAGAAATATTCACATTAGGGTCCTGCCCACATGTGCAGGAATCAAGCTCCACTGAAGCAACACCAGCATAAAATCACCATAAACTAAAGTGGATTTTAGAACACTAACATCGGCTGAACAGTACCCCTTGAAAGGCTAATTTGCATTTACTGACATCCTTCCTCTCCTTTCAGTTAATGGCAGGACAGACCATTTAGTCAGTGGTCTGAAGCTTTGGCTTGCAAGACAGCAATTTATGCACCCTGGCAGGTGAGAATGACCCATTCAGCCTAAACAAGCAGGAGAAAAGCCTCCTGATAGCATTTTTCTGCCCAGACAACTCCAAGCATCATTCAACCATGGCATGTCTAACCAGAACTGACTGTGTCCCAGACTCCTGGGAGTCAGACCCCCTGACTTCGAATAATCATTTTCCTCCCTTCTCCCCCAGCAGGACTAGGGCACAAAGCAGTACATCATCAAAACACTATTTAAGTTCCCACTGGCTGTGCATGCCTTGCTCAGGGGAATCAGGGTGTTTTTTTTCCTCTGGTGCTAATTCCATCTATTAGCTTCATTCTCTGTCCATGCCCTGGGCAGCAGCTGCTACAGCAAAAGGATGCCCAAGGAAAATGCATCAGGACAAGTCAGGCCCAAGCGTGCCTCTGGAGGCAGAGAATTTAAATAAAGAATGAACCTGAAAAAGCTGCCAGCTCTCCTGTAGCCAGCACTGTTAAGAAAAATTCAGCACAGGGGCTATCACAGGAGCAAAACACCTTCTGGCCCCACATTCAGGAGGGAGAAAGGAAGCACAAAACTGACCAGAGTGCCACCCCAGGGACTGGCAGAGGCTGGTGTCAAAAAGAAACAACAGAAAAGGCCACAGCTGCCCCATCACAACTGATCATCTATGGTCTGTAGAAACAAGCTGGCAGGGAATGCCCATGCTGCCTCCTCTTCAGGAATTCAAATTCCATATATGCAGGTGAAAACAAATGGCAAGGTTCTGCCTTCTGTATCATATACATCATCCTTTAAAGACACAAAATTTGTGCAAAGTGCTGTACATACAGCTGAGTGGGAAGAAAGTCTGCCCTCTTCCAAATGTTTATCATTAAACACAGTTTTCTGCTTCTCTCTTAAAACCCTAGAAGTCCACAGGCTTTTTTTATTATTTTAAAAAAAAACAAAACAAAACTTTAAGCTCAAGAAGGTTGAAAGGACAGACCCCAACTAACTGCCAGTTCTTTTCCACCTTGCTACAATTCCCTCCCATCTCCTGATCAGTGAGATCTGCAGATGAGAGCAGAGCAGAACTGAGCCCAGGGAGGACACATGCTTTAGGAGAGCTCCAAATCCAGCACACCAACAACGTTCAGGCTAAGGAACCTGGTGTGGAACCAAGGGCTGCCAAATCCAACTGTGACAGGCACAGAAAAACCTTCACTCTGGCTCCTACCAAAGGCTGTCCAAGTCACTGCCACTGTGCAAAGGCCACAGCAAAGGAAAGAGGAGGAAGGGACCTGCAGTTCCATATAATAGCATCAGAGCCCACAAGTTACAGGGGGGGTGTAGAGAGGGAACAGAGGAGAAGCAGGAAAAATCAGATTATGGCCCCATATCATCCCTGGCTACATGGTACTTAGGTTTTTTCTAATCATGTATCATATACCTAGTTCCATAATTATCGGTCACATATCTTTACATACATATAAACACAGGCATAGTACCCCCCACATTTCAAAAACTTTTTTTTTTTTTTTAAAACCACATAGTGATTAAAATGGGATTTTAAAATATGTAAAAAAGCCCGGGAAGCTCCACTCTGTCCCCTCCCATTCTACTCTGAGGTGTTCCCATGCAGCTGATTTTGACAAACACAGGCAACAGCAAGCTTTTTTTAAAACCTGTTAGGTACCAAGGGCAATAAATGTTACAGCAAACTCTCTTAGGTAAGAATGCGCAGCATTAGACAATGTGTTTCCCCATGAGCTGTGGAACAGAACATTTTCACACATATATTGACTCACTCCTGTGTCCTGAGATGTTCCATGGATCAGCTCTGGCTTCTCACCCTTGTCTCCTCCAGGAGGAGCACATGAGGAGAACTCTGGCTCCTTCCAACCTCAGCCTGAGAACAACATCCACGAGTCAGTGACTTCCATGACTGTTAAACTTTGTCTTTGGGAGAGAGGTGTTAGGGCTGGGTGGGACTCAATGATCTTGAAGGTCTCTTCCAACCTACACATTCTGTGAAAATAACAATCTCCTCTTCTACAGAAGACTCAGCATCCTCAAATGATTCAATATTTTATCTCTAACATTTGATCTCATTCTGCAGAGTTACACCTGCCCATTTCCCCTTTCTGTGAGTTGTTTCTCCATCTCCCCAAAGCAGTTTATTGCCTGTTTCCAGGAGCACTACAGGAAGCATAAATAAATAATTTTTTTTAAAAGGCACGGAAAGCTGGGAGCTGTAAGAACAAAACCTCAGTGCAACTCAGAAAGGCAGGCTCTGTTACTTGCAGTATGTGAGGTGGAACAAGTAACATGGATAATCTGAAATTAATTAAAGGGAAAGGCGGGTAACATTGAACCAGCCACAATGAGGTGCTGTATAAGCAAACTGAGACTGCTACACTACCAGCAGTGTTGCCTTTTGATTAAAGGACCAGAGTTTCCAGGCAGGGTAGCAAAAACCAACATGAACAGTTAATTAAGACAATTAAGGACTCCTCAGTGCTGATGCTGTAGCTGTGGTTTAGGTGCAGAAACCCTTTCTGTTTTGGATCAACAGGCCATGGTGTGTGTGAGTTAGCACTGGAGGGGATAACTTTGGAATCTTTGGAGTAATTTGAACTGAATTCAATGGAGGATAAAAGGTCACAGAAGTGCAGAATTCCTCTAAGTTGAGCTGAGGGAAGAAGCAGGCCGCAAAATATGCCTGAACCATAAGGCACCCAGTGTCCACTTACATAGTTGGCAGGGCTCCAGCTGACTGATACATCAATCACAGTGAGCTCCCCAGCACACCTGTAATGCTCAGCCAAGGACACCTTGTGCCACTCTTCACCCCTCCAAACGGGCAGCAGAATGAGGGATCAGGACACTACTATCTCAGTGATAGCAAACACCCAGAGCGAGAAGGACACACAGTTAAGTGATTGCAAACTTCTGTTGCTTAACAAAATGACCAAGCATTTTGCTCATTTCTTGGTCCATGAGAAAGCAGACAGCTCTCACAGAGCACATAAAGTGTTCAGCATTTGAGGCAGGGCCTCAAAAACACTCAGCAGAAATCATAATCTGGTGGGCTGCCCTGGCCAGATCTTCTTCTGCTGTATTCCAATCCCACAATTTTCTGAAAGCCATTCTGATAAAGGCTCAGCTACCCATAAAGTCTGACCATAGACAGCTGAACAATCTCTGTTATTGCTCTGTGACACCTGATATGGACACTGTGACTGGATGGGGCTCTGTGCTGGTGTTGCTCCAATAGTTGCCAAAGTACACCTGAACAAAGATCCTTTCTTCTGAAATGCCAGTTCTTTCAAGTAGCATGGCAATCTACTCTGGTTTGCAATCTCATTGTCCCACAGGTAAACCTCTTGTCAGGCCAGGTACAAAAGTGTTTTTCAGAGCCCAGTAGGCAGGTCTGCATGTCTGCCTCTCCCACCACACACTGAGCACGAGCTGATAGTGCTTCTCCACATGCAGGCTCACCAGTTTTCTGTCTTGCACTGGGGCTTTTGGCCAAACAGAAGCAAAATCCTGTCCAACTACAAACACAAAGTTTATGCAAGTTCAGAGAGCTGGTCTGTCTGTCCTCAAGTCCCAGGCCCCAGCCCCAGACACCCATCTGCATTCCCATCCATGCTCCCACTGTACAGTTAAGTATTAACAACATTTTGCTGTTTGGGAATAAAGCTAGAAAGACACTGTGGGTGACAGAACAAGGACATTACCCCTCACATACTGGTCCAGCCCTCCACCTGGCAGAAGACTGCCATGAGGCAACCCAACCAGGCCCCACCAACAGGGCAAAAGGAAAATTCATTTGCCCTGTCTCACTCAGGAGCACTTCACCTGCACCTGGTGTTGGGCAAAGATTTTCCCCTTGGGCTGTGAAGTGAAACATAAAGGGGAAACAATGCCACCTTCATGACCCCAGAAGCTTACAAGACCCTTGAACTTTACATGCTTCTACATTATCCCGTGTAGGATTGCACAAACAGGCACACAAACCTACATGTGCTATCATCCTAAATTATTCCAAACAATCCACATACTTCAGAGTCAGCTCCCACTCCCCTGATCAGACAGATGTGATTCCTCTCCTGTCTGCATTTCCAATGAAAGCCCAAATTCATGGCTCCCACAGTCTCATCATGCTGATTCTCACAGCTCAAAAGGAGCTGCAATTTGAAATGGCTTGATCTGTCAAGCCAAGCAGGCAAAGGGATTGGAACAGCAGACAACGATGGTCTGAAAACCCTTTGAGACAGAAGGTTGCAGTGCTTTAACTTGATCAATCTGTTCATGATCTTAGCTGAGCATGTTCTACTGTTCTACTATTGAGAGCCCTGTTCTTTCTCCTCTTAAGTCCTTGCCTATTTTTCCTTTCATGCAATCTCTTATAAAAAAAATATATTCAGCATCTGAGCTGTGGCAATGAAGCAAACTAAGTCCTTTGTTATTAAGTACCCACATCAATACTGATCATAGCCCAGAGTACATCCCTCCTCTCTTGCATGCCTCATTTTTCTCAAAAAAAAAGAAAAAAAAAAGTTACACTACTGACCTGCCTTTTAATGACCTTTGGAATACATAGCTGAAGGAGGCAGCAGAAGACCTTTCTAAGTACAGTCATGTCTGCCATTCTGCAAATAAAAAATTGGTAGGATTTGGTAGTAAAGGACAGGAAGACTAGAACAGAGAAATATCTCCATGTACACAGCTATCCACCCCACTGCCTTGTGCAGAAAGAATTCACCTCCCAGTTCTCTAACAGAGGCAAATAAGGCCACAGACCAGCCAAATCTGCCTGCACCTCATGGTGTTGACTACAGCTGGGAGGGATTTTTCAAATAGTCACCAATTGCAGGGAAAGGCTAACAACCAATTAAAGCTCCTGCTCCATCCCCCTTGCACCCATGAGGTCCTAAAGCATTTTGGCAACAGCAAGATAATAATGTTTTACACATTCTCTTCCATGCAACAGTTTTTGCAAATGTCCATCCATTTCAAGCCTCAGCAACAGCCCTTCATGTGAGTTAACTCTTGCTTGTGGATAGGAAAGCCAAGACATTTTAGCCACAATGGTAAGACCACAAATCACAAAGATGTCCTGCATGCACAACCTGCTCTCCTCTGGCACCCAAGGATGCACATCTGAACTCAACCCAAACATTTCTCTCTGCCTTGAAAGTCAGCAGGAGCTCTGTGCCGAGTCTTCCGCTCCATTAACCCCACACTGGAGTCCTCTACCAAACCCTCAGGAGAGGCTCAACCCATTTCAGGAGCCTGCCAGCACCACCACTAAAGATGTACCAGCAGCACCCACATTGCAGAATGAAGCAGTGTCAAAGCAGTTGCTTCCAGCATTCCAGTTCTTCAGCCCATCACTGACCTAAGTGATTTGCAGTTGCTCAGTCCTAGGTTGTTTTAAATCCCAAACATATATTTTAGTCACAAAGAGATCAGCTAGTACAACCATGTTTCCCAGGAAATGTTTCTTCGTTCCACAATGCAGTGGCTGGTAAGAATTCCAATTCTTTCTGTTCCTCCACATCCAGAAGAAAGGAAAGGAGGAATACAAACCCTAAGACTTGTACAACACCTTTAGCTTGGTCAAAATGTTACAGTGCCAAGTGGGAGGGACATGTCAGGGCAAGTGCATCCTCTGTGGATCAGGCACAGGGAGAGAAGTGATGGAGCCCAGCTCTCTTACCCTCCCCTGCAGCTGTCGCTGGTGCTGGAGGGGGAGCAGATGGGCAGCGAGGTAGGTCTGTCAGCAGTGCCCCTGGGGGGGACAACCACGGGGCAGGGCAATGCATGAGATGAGGGCACAGCCCGAACCCGCTCCGCTGCTTCCCGTGCCAAACCCGGGTCAAACACCGTCCCTCTGCCACAGCGGCACCGCCGGCAGCTGCGAGGGAAGGCTGGAGCTTTTACAGGCACATGGCTCCGGCTGGAGGGGAGGGAGCACATGAAAGACCCCGGCAGAGGGAATCCCATCTTCAGGAAAAAGCCTGGCAGCGGTTAGAGACAGCGCAAAGGGACACAGCATCAGCTGCGCGGGATGGCAAAACGCTTTACCGCGACCGAGTGTCTGGTAGGACTCTGCTCGTCTCCGGCACAGGGAACCCCAGACAGCGGGAGTTTCCCAGAGTCAGTGACTCCGAGCGGGTTTCCATATCAATATTTCAGCAGCCTGTGCCTTCCCAGCACGCAGGCCCGGGCTCCAGCAGCATTCCCTCCCTTTCTCAGATGCCCACGCTCCCTCTAGCGCCCGGCTCCGCTTCCCTCAGCCCGGCAACCCGCACCCTTCCCTCAGCCTGCGCCCCGGGGATCCACACCACGCTGAGATAATTAAAGCTGATGCTATTTGGGGCACGCAGGCCCTGTAGTGCTCTGCAGAGCTGCCTGGCTGGCGGCTGTGTCGCATGTTGGAACACGAAGGGGAAAAAACAGCCCTGTGACAGCCTCAGTGTCAGGGCTTTGACACTCTTTTCAGTGGGAGAGCAACCAGGTCTCCTTCAGCACTGAGAGGGAGGAACAAAAGAGAGATGTGATCACTCAGCATCAATCTTTTCTTACTTTTATTGCATGCTGCGACTCCGCAGGTTATGAAGGCTGGAAATTGACCCTAAAGTTTCCATGGCAGATTATTTATCAAATATGTTTACACCCACGCAGCCATGTTCTACAAACATGCAGGAAATTTTCTTCAGTTCCCTCAGCCTCACAATACCCCATAAAGGCAGGAAAGGAAATACTTCCATGCCCTCCTTTTTGCATGGAGGAAATGTTAACAACAATGATGCAGTTCTCTCTGAACATAAGGAGAAGTTAGGATTTGGGAATTAGTTTACCTTGAACTCCTACACGGAGTTTAAGCAAACCAGGAAGCTTGTATGCAAAAGTGTGACTGCAGCAAAGTATATTCCAGCTAAGGGATATTTCAGCTTAAAATTCCTGTTGGGCTCCACCAACTATGTCACCAGAGCAGTCTCCAACATGGCTTACAGTGTGGGTCAAACTCCTACAGAATTACAAACTCTCAGAGCCAAACAAGAGACAAGAGACAAAGCCAAACAAGTGCACAAGAGAGAAAAAAACTCATCTGCCCACAATCCTGTGACTGTAATTCAGAAAACATAAAGGGCCCACAGGTCTCCTTGCTGTAGTGCTCCAGGTTTCCTCACCTCTGTATTCATTTCTCAATCTTACTTTCCGTTGCTGTAGGATCCTGCAGGTTGAATCCTCCGCTACAGTAAAATAGCCTAGATCAATCCTACATCAATTTAAACAGAAGATCCAAACAAATACTTTGCTGCTTTGGGGAATTTCTGCAATTATAGCGTTCAGTGCTTCACAAAGAACATGTCATTTAATTTACCATCTTGACTGAGGCAAGTTGCATTCAACACCTTCAAACACAGATTCCCAGTGGAAGAGAAACTTGACCAGAGCCCAGTCAAACCCAAGCATTAACTCCATAACTGACAGGTCCCCTGCAATGTCCTCAAAGCAGCCCCAACCATGAGCTCAGGCCTGGCCCTCAATTCTGGTATGAACCTGGAATTGTGTGAGAATGCTGACTGACATAAGCATGTACTGCTCTCTCTACCCACAGACATCCAGGGAGATCAAGGAGCATGACACTACTGTATGACTTGAGTAAATTCTTGACTGTTTGCAAGACTGCTTCCCAGTATTCTTTAGTGCAAGTAATACTAAAGATCTTTGCCCTTAACCCATGCTTTTCCCATTAGACAACACTGTTCTCCTATGTTTTCTACAATTTCTACTACAAACACTGTTGTAAATTTGGAAACTCTCAGAAAGTTTCAACTTCCTACAGCCTTGTCTTCAAGAAAATATTTGTTCCATCTCACCTCCCTTTTGAGAAAAATCTCTCCTGCCCAACATAAATTATCTGCTCAAACCCCTTTTCAAAAGACTTCATAATCTAATTGGAGGAATGTTTTCCATTATGAAAAAAAAAAAAATTAAACAATAGTGTAGCTGTTTCTATTTGCATTTAATCCACTCCGAAAGCTTAGCCACAAGTCCTAGGACATCATCCCTGATCATGGCAAAGTCTGAGTACTGAAATCTGAAGGGAAGCTGCTGACAGACACCTCGGACAGGAGCAGTTCTGTTACTGAGCTTGGAACTACAAGAACATCAACATTTTACTGTGCCAGGCAGGGAAATGGCCCAGGGAACCTGCCAGTTTCCTGGTATCCACAAACAGTACCCAGGTCCAAATATCAAACTGACTTTGCAATGAAACCAGTCTGGAGAGAAACAACACAAAAAATATTTTCCAGATGCCTTCTCCCTGGTCTACCAACTCAACACAATCACAAAAGTAGTTGCCATGCTGGTTTCATTTTTATTTCCAATCTTCTATTTAAACATTAATTAAAAATGGATTGGCAAAGTCCTGGAGAAGGACATTAGTAGCAAGCTTCATTAATAAAGGTAGAGGGAAAGTAGAAATGCGAAAAGAGATTTTGCCAGAGTTGGCCTACCTTCAATGGCAGCGAGACCATAGTCTACTCTAAAGCTATTTGAGAACAAAACAGTCTAGAAGAGAAATTAAAATATCTACCAAAGGCAATGCAATTAATGTGGTTGCTCTGTCACCATTTTTGCATTCTAGGAGTAAACATTTTAGACTGAAATCCAGCTGGACTTTTGGAGCAGTTACCCGTGGCTGACAACTAAATGCAGCTTTGCCTTGCCTAAAGATTCCCCTTCCTCTCTTCCAAGCATAGCAGTCTATTTGGAATTGCAAATACTGCCCATCACACACTGTATTGGAAGGCATCTTAATGAAAAACTACCTGGCACAGAGTGATCCCATTGGCCTCCCCAGCTTGTAATGCTCCATGGGAGTGAGTAATGTCTCAGCATCCAACCACCAGTACATTAGCAGATCACACCAGAACCCTGCCAAAAGCATTCAGAGGAATCATTCCCGGAAGAGACAGGCTTCACTGTGAGAATTTGCCCAACCTGCTTGTCACTGCCAGCCCCCAGAGCTTGTACAGGGCAAAGAAAAAGGATCAGTGGTAGTAGGAGGTAAAGAAAACCCATTCAGAGCAGAGTGGTTCCCATCAAATCATCATCTTTACATGAGCCTTGAAAATCCCCAAAGACTTTGTGGTACCTTGCTGCAGCACTTCCTTTGACAAGAAACTTCTCCTAATGTCCAATATGACGTACGTTGGGACTGTTAACACACAATAATCCCTCTTCAACCAAAAAGATAAGCTGCATCTCCTAACTCTACTTCCAATGCCTGTAAGCTACTGCAGAATTATTAGCCTCCTCTTTATTATCTTGTCCCAAAGGCATCTCATATTCCAAGTCTTGGAGTGAATCTTGAAACCACATTAACTCTAGAAATGACAGTCACAGGCTGACTGGACAAAACAGTGCAGCATGGCTGCCAAGATGAAACCAGGCCCCAGGCCAGTGTCTCATCAGCTCTCATCCTGCCTTCCCCAGTTTTCAGGGCCTGTATCATGCTGTAAGCATCAATGCAATTGCATGGTTTGCACAAGCAGCAGCTGCATCACTGAAGCACACCAGACTTCCACTGGTTAATCTTCTGCACTGTTCTACTACAATGAGATTTAAAAATTTCACTGCTAACATTTTTCATATAGTATGAAAAATCCAGCCCCTAGGATCATATAGGAACTTGGTCTGGCTGCAGCAACCTGCAATATACACATGCCTTAGAGAAATGCCCTCTCCTGCTCTTACTGGAGCATTATAGTGCATTTCTCATCTTTATGCCAGAAGTTTGGGAGAATTCATGTCAGATTTTGGGAGATGTCCCTGCCCATGACAGCAGGTATTGGAACTAGATGATCTTTAAGATTTCTTCCAACCCTTAATATCCAGTGATTCTGTGGAGTTTGCCTCTGGTTACTAAAAAAGGCAAAGGCATATATACATGGGATAGCTAAAGCATGCAGTGATCATAGCTGCAGCGTCTCCATAGAGAGCGGATTGAAAATGTCTTCCAGAGAAAGCCAGAAATGTGCATCTTTTCTTCTCATGTTGAAAAAAACCCAGCCACAATGCCACAGAATTTGTAGTAATTCCATCACGGAAGAAGCATGGACAAAATCAAGTACTTCCTATGAACAGTTACATTCACCATAGGGACAACTCTGAAACCTGACAAAAACTGTCCCCATTTCCCATCACCAGTGATCACAGCAGGAGAGCAATCCGACTAAGTATGCTTTGATCACTGTAGCTTCTTGAAATCTCTTGGAAAACCTACTATCAAGAAATGAGATAGTGAGATTCAAAACTGTAAGAGCATTAAAGGTGCTGCTACTTTTTTTTGCAGGCCTTATCCTAGAAATCAGGGAGAGAGGAAAAGATCATATGAGGAATCAAATCATCTTCACAAGAAGGCTGGAGAGAGCATCTGATGAGCAGAACAAGGAAAAATTTCATGCACTAATATAAACATCTAGAGAGGGAAAACAAGTGTAGAGGGTACAACTGCTCACTGAATGGCACATTTGTACACAGCATATGTGTTCAGAGAGGAATGGGTTTGGAAAAAGAATGGCTTGCAGATCTTTTGGGAATAATAGTATTTGTTCACTAAAAATTCTCCTTTCTTTAGAAAAGCCTTGGCAAGAAAACATTTTATCTGATCTCTCCAAGGTCTCTCAAGAGCTTCATAACCTTGCTCAATAAATGCTTCTATTGGGGCAGATTGATACTTGAAGCCCAAACAGAAGTCTGCTTTTTCCAACATCAGACGCACTGAATTAAGCCAAGTTCCCTTCCTAAGAACACAGAGAACACAAACCTCACTTCTACACAGAGTAGTATTTTTGTATTTTCCTAACAATTTTCACTTCAAGATCCTCAGGTATTGTACAAAGCAGAAACGAATTCTGCTCCACACCACCACTTTGTGGTGGCTAAGTAGTACTATCCTCATTTAACATGGAAGAGGAGATCCAGAGAGGTTAATTGTCTTTCCTAAGGGCACAGAAAAAGTCTCTGGGCAGGACAAAGCAGAGAACCCAAATTCCCTGATCTCACCAGACTTTTGCCTCTGTCATAATCCTGACCTCACTATCTGCAAATAGAGAAAACAAAAGTTTGTTGCCTGGGAGGGATTATGTTTTAGTAAGTTAAATTGTGATTTGAGGGACGTGTGAGAAAAGTGAGATGGGAGATGAACAGACACTTGCTTTTAAAATAACAATAATTTAAAAAGCAGAGGGTTTTAACATTCTAGGTTGCAAAACATTCAGCAGCTGCAAAGACCTCTATTTTGTGGCATGTCTGTGGATCTTCTATACGTCCCAGTAAAACCCAAATTTTTCATTGCCTTCCTCTTCTTTGCAAATCCATCCAGTTTTTAGGAATACCCCACCACTAACGCACAAAACTTGATTGATCATGTTTTTAATAACATATAAGTGACAAAAAGCTGAGGTTTTGAAGTCTGTTCAAGTACCAGAACTGGCAAAAGCTAGCTGTTTGCCTCTTTACTGCTTTGGGAGCCTGAATACAATAACATACAGATACATCCTACCTACTCTACTAGGTCAGCTGGCATAGTCATGACATGAGTTAATATCTATTGTCCATTTCCAACACCCCTTCCTGCTGCTTTACATCTCCTGTGACCTAAGAAAATTTATGCTTTGTGATGTGAGGCTGGGGAGCAGTGTGGCTGGCAAAAGAAGCCACACTGTTTGCCTGAGTGACCTTGGGCAAATTGCTTCATGTTCCTGTGCCATGGACACCCCAACAGTAGAATCAGGTAAAAACTGAGATGCAGCAGAAAAGCAGACATTGGATTCAGCCTTATCTGTTAATTAAGGAAAGAACCCAGGTTCAAGCAAATAACTTTCCCTCTACACAGTTAAAAAAAAAAAATCTAATTAATTACTAAATGCAGTCTGTTTTCCGCAAAAGACAGGAGAGAAAAAAGTCTCAGAATGCTAGACCTCATATTAGGAAAATCACAAAAACATAACATTAGAATTTATTACCACGCTTGCTTCTCCTTCCTTCAAACACCACACCAGTCTTTTGCTTGAGCTTGTGCTTTTGAGTTGGAAGCTTTCAATGCATGGTATCCTGAGGTGCAAAATCCTAATGGCATGCCATGAACAATCAAGACATTTTCTTTCATTACCCTTCTCAGTCACCTGAAGAATAAGGAATCTAGTTATTTAAATAGCATGTTTCTGTAAACGAAACCAAGGAGAGAGAATTTTGTGAAAATCACTTTCTGAGCTGTGCTTTAGGAAAAAAATAACCCTTCTTTCCCCTGCAAATGCCTACAGAATGAGTTTTCTTTGCTACTTAAAGCAGAAATACTCAAAACTATTGGAAATCCATGCTGGGAAGGCATGGGGGAGGCATTTTAGCTTCTTTTACTCAACTCCCTTTGATTCAGCATCAAAATGAAACAAAAGAGAGGGCATATAGGTTGTTTTCTTCATTACATGGCATGTTATGTTAAAAATAAATAGTCCTAGAGACAAGTGTAGTGCTGAAATATACCATACAGCTGTTTTCTCTTCAATGCTTGCTTTCATCTTTAATGAGAGTGAAATTCATGTCTGGCAAACCCAACTGCCTTTAAAAATTGGTTAAATCAAAGTAACATCTACATTGCTGTCAGAATTATTGCCTAAGTAGCAATAAATGGACAAAAAAATCCAGTAAAAAAATAAAAAGGATAGTTGAATTGCACATTAGAAACCTATAGCTGGTGCACAGATAGAGACACAGATAGATAAGCATGTAGACAATTTGCTTTTTCATGGCTAGTAAGTTCCATGAAGAATGTATCTGAAAATGCAGCCAATCTGTTTTATGCTGTTAATTGCTTTATACTCATTTCCAATAGTGGCAAAACAATAAAAGAAGCTTTTTCAAGGCAGTGACAAGCTATAATAATCAGAATAATGGGAATATTGTCACCAGACATGAAGGTTTCCCAGAGTCCTTTAAATTACATCTGTTCCCAGACTACAAGAGAGTAGAAATGGTATTTCTGATACCAAGTCAAAAGAAACTTGAAGTTTTGTCCGCAGCCATCTGCCGGGCGTTGCAGAGCGGGTGTGAGGGAGGGTCCTGCACTATCACGGCACAGCGTGTGGGCTTTTGGGACATGCCCCCTACACACGCACACACAATCCCACAAGCTTTCAGGGACACCTCAGTGAGTCGCTTCGGGGACTTACTGACTTCGGGGAAAAGGCGTGAGATGCCATGGATTTTTTTACAAACTTTTCACTCTGCTCGCACTACGTGCCTCCTCCACTCAAAGCTCCTTGACGTGCTGTGGGGCTTTCCGCCCCTTAATGAATTAATGGGATCTCTCTTGCCTCTAGCGCTTACAGCGGGGCACTGGAGGGCTTTTCCGCCACCCCTGTACATCATTCATCCCAGGCAGGGCGGCAGAGAAGCGTGTCGCGGCGTTTATCACACATGGGGAGACTGAGAGCGAGGGTCCCCCGGGGAGCGGCACACGGGACACGCAGGAGCGCGGGGAGGGCTGGGGCCAGCCCGGCCCTTCGGGGCGCTGCGGCCGCGCTGCCCGGGGATGGCGGCTCTGCCTCCGGGATCGGGGGCACGACGGTGTTTCCACTCGCCTTCACCTTTCCCCAGGAAAACTTTTCTCCTGCGGCCGTGGCTCCGTGTCCCACTCCCGCTGGCGATAAGGCACGCTGTCCGCCCAGCGCCCCTCTCCTCCCCGCACCCCGGCCGCAGCGGAAGGCTCG
>VXBB01013297.1:269568-354495 GCA_013399915.1 Illadopsis cleaveri
CTGTTCACGTTCAAGGATTTGATCAAGTGAGAGGGTACCACCACACGGGGGGAGGAGCCCCGAGCCTTGCCAAGCCGCCGCCGCCGCTGAAATACACCGCCGAGTCACCCGCCGCGCCGCGCCGCGCCGCCGGGGGCCGGGAGCGGGGCCGGGGGCGGGAGCGGGACACCGCGCTGCACCGAATCAGCTGGAGCATCACCCAGCCTTTTCTCCTGATTTGGTATGTGTGCTCCTGGCCGAGATAAAGCAGCCGTCATCCCCTGTTTCTCCTGATGTATATGTAAATATACTAGTATTTACAGCGGTGTGGGTGCTCCTCGCCCTGTGTGTGTGCGTGCACATATACGCACAAAGGCTGGAAGTCAGCCGCGGGTAAGGGGGCACAAGGGTGCGCAGCTGGGATAAGCGGCTCTTGGGTGCCTCCCGTGTGTGTAACGGCGTACCCACGGACCCGGCCATCCAGCAGCATCCCTCCAGAGCCGGCTCCGGGCGGGCGGATGTGCCCGTCCCAAGCGCAGCCTCCCGGCCGCGGGAACTCACGCGTGTGCGTGGGAATCCCAGCAACCTTGTCACCGTCCAGCAAGGGAGGCTAGCAGGATTTGTGTGGGGCCAAAAACGAAGAAAGGGCAGTATCTGCAGGCAGCTCCCTGCAGCAGCACCTCGGGACTGTGTCGGGAGAAGGAGAGAGGGGGATGTATTTCTTTAGGTCACGGCAGCGCAGCGCTCCCGCTCCCATCGTACGGATGCGTTTCCCCCTGGCCAGGACACCTGTTTTCTGCTGGCAAAGCTCAAGAAGCCTTTGCAGCTTCAGCCCCCGGACAAGGTGTGAGTAATGGCAGGCTGTGAAGGGGAGAGGGAGGCTGCTGCCGCCTCCCGGGGCTGCGGGGCGTCCCCGTGGGTCACCCCTGTCATCGCCATCTGTGCCAGTGCCACGTCCCTCCGGACCGATTCATTGCAGCAACACGTCGGCACTTTCTCTTCGGATCAGACCCACGGTCGACCTTCCCCCGTTCTCCTCCTCCCTTTGAAAAGTGTCAATAATTAGCGATTTTTTTTAATGGTCCCACCCTCCTACTTCCCGCATCAGCCATCCTTTGCCGTCCAAGGACGGATCCACCAACTGCACGGCTCTCCCCGCGGTCTGCCCCCTCCCCATCGCCAGGCCCGGTGCGGGGGCGGCTCAACACTTTCTGCCGCCTATCCAGGTCTCCCAGCCCGGCAGGGAGCGGGGCACGGAGGCAGGACCGGAGCTGGCACTGCCCGCCCTGGGGAGCGGGGAGGTTTCTGGCCAGCTGCTGCTCGGGGCTTGGTCAGCGCCCGCTGCAGAGCGCCCGGCTCGGGATGGGGGGTCCGTGCAGCCCGGCTGCCGCAGGGGGAGCGAGGAGAGAGCCGGAGGAGGAAAGAGGGCTACACACATCGCTGCTTGTTGTAAACGCGGGGAGAGGTCGCTAAAGGGCTGTCCTGCAGGAGTGGGAAGAGGGGCCGGGGTGGCAGGCGGTGAGCGCAGAACAGCGCTGACAGCCCCGGGAAGGCGGCGGGGGCCCTACCCACAAACGCGGCCCCTTATTAGCCTCAATCCCCGAGGGAGAGAGGGAAAGTGGGAGGTGAGGGTAGGGGAAGCGAATCACCCACTCCCAACGCAACGGATGGTATTCCTGGCTTGGAATCGGCTCCCTTTTGTATTGCACTGCCAAAATGTTTAGATGACATTTTATTTGTGTGAGAGCAGTGACGTGGGCCTGAGCCAGAGCTGCTCTATAAAACCTCAGGCAAGGCGATCTTACAAATTGCACACACCCGTGGCAGGTGCTACCCTGCACGCACAGGGACACGCCAGCCCCGAAGCTGCACACTGCTGCTGCCTGTCAGCAAACAGCAGGGTGTGGGGAACAGGAAGGACCCCACTGACCCCCAAACTCGACTGCTGCAAGAGCAGAGTCCCCAGGTATGTGGCATTAGCAGCATATCTGCCACCCCAGTGTCTTGCCATTGTTGTGCACTGTGAGGGGAGGCACTGCCCGCCTAATGCCATCTTCTAGCAGTAAGGCTGCAGCTGTGAGAGGAAGAACTTGTTCTTAAAATATAATCAAAGTTTCTGCAGTCCATCTGGACCCAGCAGCAGTTCAATGCCTCTCCTGAAGATCTCTGCACATCCAGAATCCCAGGCACCACAGAGTAAAACTACTGTGGTACTAGCAATAGCCACTACTTAACCAGTCCCCTGCAGTGCAATCCACCCAGTCCCATTTATCTTCTCAGCCTTGCTGGACACTGCTTAAGACCTAGTCCTTGTCCAGATCTTGATTCCTTTGTGCAGCAGCATCCTTGACTTCACGGCCAAAGCCCACCCAGACCAAGACAGGACTTGTGGGCATGTCACATTTCGCAAATCCTTCCAGCACAAGGCAATTCTTTGTGTCCACCACATCGCTCTTTGTCACCATAAGAGCCCAGCTGTGCTGGACACGGCACAGAATGTGATGGAGAACACTTGCATGAGGCCTAACACTTTATTTAGGACAGTATTTTCACCACTCCAACAGCAGGTGTTTTCTACCCTGCAGACTGCAGAGCCATTACTTGCAATCACCCTCTGTGAATGTCTCCTCACCTACCGCACTCGGGGATAGTCCCAGGCATTCAGTGCCGACTACGTCAGTGAGATTACCCCAGCCCTAATTGCTCAGAGAGACACTCATAGGAAGCTCTGGTCTTTCTGAAGCAAATTCTAAAATGCCTTCATCAGTGCCTGCTTATTGTTGTTAAATAATAGGATGCACAGCTGGGGGAGTCCCACTGATGATGTGGGACTGCGTACTAGGATCTCCCCGTTCTGCATCTCCCTCTCCTCAGCAGAAGCCGCCGTGCCAAAGAGAGCAGCAGCAGTGCTCTCAAATCTCTCTCCTTCTCTAGAAAACAAAGGTAATGTGAGCAACACCCCCATCTCCTGCACGATTCGAGAACTGCGTGCCCATCACCAGCACACAGAAAATGGGGCTTTTCCAGTTTGTACAATCCCCGTTGCAGGAATAACAGATTTGCTTCAAAACCTGGCTTCTTGCATGACAGGGTGACAGTGAGGATGTCATCTGACAACCCTAGATTTGCACAGCCTATATCCAAGAATAGAAATGAAATAGTTCAACACAGTATCCATTACAGGCTGTTTTAATCCCTGATCTAATCCATTATGATCTGCTTTAATCCCCACCCAGCTGCAAACATCCATTCAAAGAAGCAGGGGTTGGTGTTATATTCTGTTGGACCATGTTGGTTTTTAATTGATGCAAGAAAACCATATGCCCTAACACCAGGCAATGCAGAGGATTTCTAAGTAAGCAAGTAAGTAAATGTTCTGGAAGGCAAATTGTGGCACAAATATAAAGTAGCAGAACATGCCTATAACCAAGGGGGAGCTGAGTTCAGTTAAGGAGAGAAAAGCAATTGGGGGAGTTATGTTTGTTTGGAGGGGGTGATTTGGATGGAAGAAGACTAATGATACTATCAAAAGAAAGAAACAAATGGAGCCTGGCAATTGCCAAAACCTTCAAAAGCAGCATTGATTATTTGGGGTTTTCATTTTTTTCCCTTCCTATTCTGTGACTTTCACGTGGGAAAAAAATAATTATGAAATGTTAACTTCTGTCAATATATCAATAACATATCAATAACTTCATCATCGCTGCCTCCACTGTTGATTGCAGACCTGCTCCCCAGTACCCCAGCCCTCCTGTTTTGCCCAGCTCTGCCTATCATTGCTCCATGTCCCTCTCCTCCTGCAGGACTGCACACACCCAGACCCCCCTGGAGGCCCAGAGCATGTCTCTCAGTCACTATGTCCTCAGGATATTTCTGAGTGGGAACTGGAACATGAAAGAAAGGAAGAAGAGTTAGGTAAGAGATCATGAGAGGAAAATTTAGAGAGGGGGGAAAGAAATTAATGTCCCAGCTACTCTGCGCTCTTTTCATACACTCATATCCTCCCCTGAAGGTCTTCTGCACTACTCAAGCCCTCCCAAGGGAGGAAATCCCACACATACTAAAAGAAAAATCAATGCTTGCTCCAGTTAACTTTAACCTATTTATTATGTGTGAGACCAGTCACTGGAAAACAAAGCAGCTCTGTGATAATGCTGTCTTGTTTACCAAGGAAAACCTGAATCTACCTAAACAAAAATCATTAAAAGCTGAAGTATCCCTGTACCCTCAGACAAAATATCACCTGCAGGCAGGGCCTCCACCATTTTTGCTGGTGTAGCACTGTCCCCATTATGGGACAGATTTTCTCTGAGCACAGGGTGTGCAGCAGACAGTCTGACTCTGAAGCACAGCAGGCCCTGACAGACTTGCTGCAAAGCTCCTGAACAGGAGAAAACTCTGCAGATGCTGCAAGAGGGAGTCTGGTTTCTGCACTGAACATGAAGTGGGAGTCCAGCAGCCCAGCACAGCAGCAAGAAACAGGTACCACATAGCAGCACACCAGGGGAGGTGTTTTACACAGCTTGGATCAAAGGATAGTGGTGGGACTACTTGATCCCAACTGATCTTGGAACAGGGTCTTCACAAAGTGGATCCCCTCACTGCATCACAGCACCCCTGTCTCTTTGGTCAGCACCATTGACACAGTGCCCCAGAGCAGGAGAGGGAGCCACAGGCCACACTGGGACTGCAACAGGCAGAGGCTGAGCAGAGTGAAGAAGCACTTCTGAGGATCTCACCTCAGGCTCACCAGCATGAGCAGATGTCATGGCAGGTTTGGTGACCAACCTGATTGCATCCCTCCATTTTATCTATCTGAGCACCGTGTCTGTGGGAGGCAGAAGAGCCCCTTTCATTCAGAGATGCTCAGATGGCTGCACTATCTAAACCCACTGATAAGGCTGCCCAAAAGGTGCACAACCTGCACAGTGCAGGTAAGACACTTGGTGAGACACAGAGCAGACAGAGGTGTTTTCAATTTTCTGGGGAAATTCAGCAAAAAATCATGTTTCTAGTTAATGCTGGGTTTTGTTGTTCATCTTAAAGTCAAGATAAGAAAATCTCCTTCTGCCAATAATCAGCATCATCAGCAATGCCAAGGAGTTTATCAGAATGGAATGAGTGCACAGATTTGCAGCATAAAAAAGATAAATTGTGCAGCACAAAAGTTCATGGTGCTGAATTCACTGTATATTGAAGGTTCCATATATTTTTATCTTGGAGATTCCGGTCAGAAATACAGGATCCTCCAATCTCCCAGATTTCAAATCATCTAGTACCACAGTAAGATACTGGGCTTTCAGAAGCATTTGCCAAGTTCTTGAAAATATGCTCCTTAGCATTACTTAGAGAGCTCTGAATCAGGACATTTAAACCTTCAGCCCCTCTTTGTCTTCTGAATTCAATGAGCTCATCTAAAAGCTGGGTCCAACTATGCCACATTTTATGAAGAGAGGAAAATCATGGCTTAAGATGTTACAATACCTAAGAATACTCTATGAGTACTGAGATACCCCATTTGGAGAAAAGCTGATTAAAACCAGAAATGTGGCTACTACTCATTAGATCATTGATTCAGAAAGACTGAATGACCCTCATCTCCCTTCCTGTCCCAAGGTATCCCTCAGCCTTGCAGGTTCCCTGAAGAAAAGGAATCTTCATTACTGTTAGAAATTCTGTGCACTTGTCATCAGTTTTGCATTTCTGGTTGTTAATGAAGCCTCATGCCTAAGAGGGTTTAGGATTGGCTTTGTAACCACCAAAAGGCAGAGCACAAATACTGCCTTGCTGTGAAAAGACAATCCTTGTGAACATGCAGCCTCCTCTATGCTTGTTCCATTCCTGCAGAAACAAGACAGAAAAATGACAAAATGCCTTTTCCCACCCCACAGAGCACACACTGGGAGAATGAGGCTGATTTTGTCAGTGACACAGGAACTGCTCTGTCTCTCTAAGACTCTGTTCCCTCCCCAGTTACCTTTTTCTATTTTTCATCCTCTTCCAGACAAGTCTTTCCTTCTTCCACTCTTCCCTTCCCCTAAGTTCAAAATAGACTCAGAAGGGGAAGGAGCTGATATTGTTTCTCCTCTATTCAAGCTAAATACAAAGTGATTTCTCTGTGTGTGAGTGCACAAAGGCAGAATTTTCTTAGCAAGCTAGAGAGAAACAAGTCTGGCAGCAACCCCAGCTTTGATGGTGGGACTTCACAGGAGGATGTTGAACCTGCAACAGCTTGGTGCTGTTTTCTCTCCCACAATAAACACTACCTTTTAAGATTCTCACCTTTGGCTATTTCCTTCCCTTCTTTTAAGAAGTACCCCAAACAAGAGAGAAATTGAACTACAGCACTGAGGAAAGACTTTATACTAGTCAACATGAAGGGAAGGTTGTATACATAGCACGGAAGAAAGAAATCGAAAAGGAAATAAAGAAAAATAACACAAAAACTACAGCAGTAGGCAGCTGGCTGTAGGCAGGTGTTTCTTGCCAAGCCAGCCCTGGCAGTCCCAAGATCTCCTGTGCACTGAATCAGCAATAACTAACTCCTGAAAGGAGTCTGGTTAAATCAAATATCATGTAAACAGAGTTTGAAACATTCTGAAAGTGGGAGTCTCAGGCAAATGTGTGCTCCAGCACCTCCAGGACAGGAAGTAGGACCGAATTAAGTGGCAGCTTTTACATCCTTTGCTAGACTGTCTTGGCCAACAGCTTCAATTCACAGGGGACCAACTGAAGTTTCACAACACCAAAGGAAATTAGGAAACATAACACCAGCCCCATAAAGAGAATAACGTACATTGTGTAGTGAATTCTGGCTGGAAAAGGCCAGGCATCACAGCTGTATGTATTTCTATGATAAAAATGCCAATTATTAAATTTAAAATAATTTAAACTTTACCAATGCCTAGAGTTCCTGTCAGGCTCCAGGTAAAGACCTGCAAATGCAGCAAAGAGACAATCCCTTCTCTGAAGTTTAGGTTATGACTTGAAAACAACACACAAGTTCCCTGCTTTCAAGACAGACTGAAAATGAGAAGAGTTAAGGAGATTGATCTTCACAAAATAAAAATGTGCTGGGGCAAATCAGGGAGTTCATCTGGGGAAGGAGAAGGAAAAGCCTGCACAGGGATTTTTTGCAATGCAAAACGTGTCACAGGCAAAGGATGGAGGCCAAAAACCTGAAAGGTTTGGGAAGGTTCAAGTGAACCTCTTCCCTTCAAAGATCACCTGACCACAACATTTGTTACTCCAACACAGAGTGTATTTGTTCTGTGTTCTATCTAGTGACTGAACAGCTTCCTTCTTTTCTTGATGGTTTGAATCTATTCCTTAGCTCTGTTGCAGATGTCCAGGTTCCAGGGCAGTACTGCAGAGACCACTCTGGTCTTTTCTCCCTTTTCTGAATCTGCCCCACCCTTGGCAATTTTAGAGGCACTCACAAGCAGAAGAGCACTGCCGAAAGGGTTAAAATACAGGGACACAAATGAAAACGCAATTAATAAGCCTGCTACATAAAAGATCCTGATGCTCACAATGCAATCGACGAGGGCTGAACATTTTTCTTTGGGCTTCCTCCACTCCACGACTGCAATAATGCATGGTGATATCGTTAGCATTGATTTGCCGCAAGGTGCATGTTCTACATCTGCCAGCCAACAGGGGAAATGGAGGGAGCCTCTCTCCTTGAAAGGCTGGAATTACTTAATTATCCAAGGAAAATAACATGCAGATTTAACAGCACAGGGAAGGGTTAGGACTCGCTTCCCCCATTCCCAAAGAATACAGAACAACACTTCTCTGCTACGTGATCTCCATGCAAAGCAAAGACTCCTGGTTTGTTTTTATTAATTACCCAGCTCCTATTCACTGGAATTCAGAGGTGTTGATACTTCGCATCACCCCCAGCTATGCTTGCAATTCATAAATCATACTGAGAGGAGTTGCCAGGAGAGGAGAGGAAATACTGAAGGAAACTTGCAAGCATCTCTGAATAGGCAGCTGCTGCTCAAAGAGGCTGCATCCTCTGCACAGAGTCAGATGTAAACCAGCATTAGTGTTATGAGGCAGCAAGAGACAAGCCAAAAGTGGGCAGGCAAGACAAAGAAACAATGCATTCAGACAGAAAAGGTAAAAGAAAGCAGATGGTCCTGGGGATTAACCTTTCATCTTCACATCCACAGGTTAGATCAGATTAGATGGTTTGATAAAAGCTCAAAGGCTCCATTATGATTATTAATCTGGAAAGTGTTGGCTGTAGTGCAAACATAGAGAAAGGTGATAGTTCTAATGGTCAAACCAGCATTGATTTCCCTTCCCCTGGAATTTAAAACCTCTCTCCCAGTTTTCCATTTGTAAAATAGATCTGAAATTGCCTCACCATATCAAAGGCAAAGTTCTGAACAGAGTTTTGGCCAACCCACACCTCCTACCTCTTTATACATTCCACAGGAAGTGTCCACTCTCCTGCTCATCACAGTGGATGTGCTGAAACTATTGTGTCCTTTTCAAGGAATTGAGAAACATAAGTTTGCTACCCAAGGGATTTCTCTCTCAGGACAGTTAAGAAACTGATGACCACACCTTGTTATTGACCCCGCTCAGTTGCCCTCTGGCTGGCAACAGGACAACACCAAATTAGGTCTGGATGAAAAAAAAAAACAGGTTGGGAGCATCTGGACCCAAATTTATCCCTCTCTGTGAACGCTCTCCATTCACAGGGTTGCCTTTTTGGGTTGTTTTTTTTCCTCCTCTTTTCAAAAATCATTTCAAAGTTACAAGCAGTTGATCATTGAAAGCAAGGTTTGTTGGAAAGGAATGGCAGCTTCTTGTAGGGCTCACAAGGTACCTCGGTGAAAAACAGAACCTTAAAGGGAAGCCCTTCATTTGGGCACACAGCATCTCAAGTTCAGTTTTCTTATTTTGAGGGAAGGATTATCTCCTCTTCCCTCCTTTCTACATTTTGCAGTTTAACCCCCAGAAAGTAGATTTTAGGTTGCTTTATTCTTTTTCCATTGTGGAATATGTGTGTTTTCCCTTTCCTCACAATGCACCTCTTCAATACTTTTTCAGCCCTGGAAGCTTGACAATGTGGCAAAAGAAACAATGAAAGTAACACAGAAACAGAAAAAGAAATCAGCTGGAAGTTATTCATTCCAGTATTCTATAATATACTGAAGGGGAAAAGGGACAAAACGGGGTTAAAATATCATCTTCAAAGACCATTGATCTGAAATTCTGACATTTCTGGTCTCAGTGAAAATCAGAGAAAGGAGAGACCAAAAAAAAAATCACAAATACCTTAACAGAGGTAATATTCTCTTTAAATGTTTAAATTTTACTTTAAAGAATTTTTAAACAAGGGGGTTTTTTATTAAATGAAACCCTGAATTATTGTGTAAATTTTAGAAATAGTAGGTTCAGCCTGACACTTTGCTTTCCAAAGTGGATTTCTCATTACTACCATAATAGCATTTTTATGTTGCAATTAACTTTTCCCCTCCCAGACTGAATAGAATATTTCTTAATCTTCCTGGTAGACTTTCCTCTATGTTCTCTTCATCACTGCAGTACCAGCACAGGAGATTCAGAAGTGCTTTAAGCTGGCAACTAAAGAGTTTTTGCTGCTTAGGTCTCTCATTGAGGCCCACCTTTATCACACAAATAGACACAGGAGGGAGCTCAAGCAACCCCATTCACACGAAGGTTACATGTCTTCCTACAGCAGCTGAAGTGATTTAATACCTCTAATTCTCAATTCAGGGTTCCTTTAGGTCTTGGACTTAGATTTCCACGCCTACCAGAATAGAAGTCTCCTTTTTTAGGTAGAAAAACAACTGATATGTGTCCTCTGCACACCAGAAAAAGAAAAATCTGTAGCAGTGTTGGCTGAGCTGAGACCAGAGGGATGAAATCTTTGCTCACCAGATTTGGCAGCTGCAGATGTGGCTGCACACACACCTGCAATGTAACACTGCTCTTAGTACTCCTGGCTCAACCCACAGCTGCTTTTTATGTTTGCTCTTGCTTGTGCACTTCTCTCTCCTTGCTAGACTTCACAAAGAAAACTCCAGAAGTTTCTCCTCCTTAGCCTCCTGCTATTCTGCCTAAGCTGGAAGTCAATGGGTGCCGGAAAAGACACCTGGGGAACAGGGAGCAGGACTTCCTTCTCTTCAGAGGATTTTTTTATTTGTGCAGCCACCAAGGCAAAGCTCTTCAAAGTAATGCTCATTTACCCTTTATATTCCTTTCTACAACAGATTTCATCCCCCTTATTTTGTCTCCCTTTCTCATTGCCCTTCAGAGGCATATTTCCTGCAATCATGCAAGGGTTTAATGGGAAGAAACTTTTGAATGTCATCTGATTCCCACCTGCCTGCCATGGGCAGGGACACTTTTCATGAGACCAGGTTGCTCAGGGTTCCATCCAACCTGGCCTGGAACATTTCCAACTATGGGAAATCCACAGCTTCCCTGGGGGAGGCTTCCCAGTGTTTCACCACTTTCATCATTAAAAAAATACCATTTATGCTCAATATAACATCTTCTCTTTCAGTTTAAAACCAATGACCTTTGTCCTGTCATTACAGGTCTTTGGTGACAAGTCTCTCCTGTCCTATAAATCCCCTTTATATACTGAAAGGCTGCAAGAAGGCCTTCCTGGAGCCTTCCCTTCTCCAGGATGAACAAACCCGAGTGTTTCAGCCTTTCCTCACAGGAGAGGTGCTCCAGCCCTCTGATCACTTTTGTGGCCATTCTCTGGACTTGCACCAACAGCTCCATCCATTTCCTGGGCTGAATGCTCCAGACCTGGACACCATACTCCAGGAGGGGTCTCAGAGAGCAGAAATAAATGGGCAGAATCACCTCTCTTGACCATCTGGCCCTGTTCCTTTTTATGCAGGTTGGCTTTCTGGGCTGCAAGCACACATTATCATCTTATGCCCAGTTTTTCAGCACCAAAATAAAAATATTTGAAAGTGCTGCTTTAACCCAAGTTCACAGTCCTCATTAAAAACGAAGCAGTGCATGAGAATCCAAAATAAATTGGCACATAAAATGAATTCACTAAAGAGAGAATCTAAAGCCATAGCCCTCAACAGCTATTGTCACCTGTTTCCACATCACACACACGAGGTCAGGGAGCCCTGGAGGCAGCTGATCTAATTAAATGAAGATTTGGATCAGATGATCTTGAAGTCAAACAACTATGAGCAGACACCATGATTAAGTGTTTCCTCATTTGCCAGACTATGGACAAAAATAATTTTATTTTGGCACATATTTCTATAAAGAATGGAGTAGGCACTGACAGTGTGGCCTGTTATTCTAGGTTTTCCTTCTATCTCTAAGATCAGCAGTGTCAGGTAAATTCTAGAGAGAAAGATAATTTGGAAACCCTTTTTCAAAAGAGGTTTTCAAGAATGTGATTATTTACTGTATTTCTTTGCAGTCCTCACACTATGAAACCCAACTTAGGCATTATCTTTGCACACCAAAGCAATAGTGACGTGTAACAGCTGCAGCACCAAGAATGAACCTGGATGCATTAGAAGAGCCCAGCAGAAATCCAAGTCCAAGAAGACTTCATTAGATGTAAGAAAGATCATTGTCTTTTATCTTCTTCCTTATTTCCCTAATTTCTGTTGCTCATGATTGATTCAGGGATGTGATTATTAGCAACCTTTTTGCTGGAATGCACTGGCTGCTGCTAGTTGTCCTCTTTCCAGTTAAACCCATACAGAAGTCCCCAGCTGGTGCATTATCTTTCAGACTTCTCATCATTTGCAAGGAGAGATCACTCTTCATTTGACGGGGAAAAAAAAAAAAAAAAAAAAGCTGGCTTCATTTAATTTTTCATTTCTCCATTTTCCTTGTATCTAGAGACCCAGTTTTCTAAAAGGCCTGTTTTTCTGCATTGAGATTGTGTACTTTACATCCCTGAAGAGAACAGACACTCCACATTACCATCTGAGCAGATTCAGTGGGGTTTTGGAGTGCAGAATTCTCACTCTGTTCCTCTGCCTCATTCATTACTGGGCAAATACCTCCACAATGAACCAGGGAGCTGGCAACCCCATCTGCTCTGAATATACCCTGCCACAAGAGGAACCAACAGAATGGGTATGACATTCTTGTCCCCTTCTTCCAGCAGATCCCAGAGGGCTTTTCAAACTGGATAAGTCTTGAAGGGGGATGCAGGTTATACAATGATTTTTAGCATGATTTAAAGGATGTAAAATTAGAACAGGCTCAGCTGGGCAACTGTAATGGTTTAGGGCAAATCTGGGAGGAAACGTCCTAAGGGGCACTCCCTCCCCTCCCCGCAACCAGCTCAGAAAAAAACCCTCCTCAGAGAGAAGTGGAAAGAACCNATCCCAGAGCAGCAACTATGATAGTGTCAGTGGCAAAATTAGCTAAACAGCCCAGAAATCTTGATGCTGTTCTGCCTTCTGATCAGGTCTTTTGCACCTTAAATTCATTTCACTCATTGCTCTGAGCAGAGGTCTGAAACTTATTTTTGACAGGGACTGCACCTCTAAGGGGAGTTTCTCCTTATTTGTATGCTCCCTTTCCCAGTTCTACTGCCTCAGAAGTCTTATTCTGTCCCAGACCTGCATATTGGCTTTCCACAACCCTCCTCATCTTGCATGGTGCATTGATCTATTCTTGCTGAGACTGAAGGACACAGGTGCCTGCAGGAGTAGCATTTATGCTGGTTTGCATAGCAATGATTATAAAGATGTACTCAGCAAAAGTACAATCAGCAAGTCCTTGCCAATATCTCCCAAGAGAAGCAATATTAAAGCCTAGATTGTTACAATACTCTCACTAACGAAAGGGTTTCATACTGGAAACATCTTTTTAAAATATCTGGGCACTGCTGTTTAAATACAAGCTCCAGTCCTAACCTGGAGACACTGAAGACTCAAACATCCAGGATGCAGTGTGAAAATCAAGCCATTTCATGACCACACAAAACCACCTCCAGCCCCTGCTCACCCTTGTTCACAGAGTTCACTTATCTCTTCCAGAGACAACACATTCAGACATGCAAACCCCTGACAAACCCAGCAGAGACTGATGCACACTGTTTCCTTGCAGAATGCTCAGGGCACCTGCCCTGGCCTCCCTATTTGATTGTCACCACAAGAGTCACAAGGGAAGAGCAGTTCTCTCACAGCCACAGCAGCAGGGATGTATCTGCCACCTGACTTTAACTGTTTTATCTCTTACAGGGAAGAGACAATGCAAGGGAACCCGAGGAAGGTGAAGGAGGTGAAAAGAGGGGATATGTCTTTACTGGTGATCAGAAGTGTGAAACTGCTTACTTGGGGCTTCTTTCCTCTTCTTTTCCTTCCCCAATATTCTCTTTTAAACAGCAATCCCAGATGTTGTCTACTTCTTCCTAGCTGTTTTTCATGTGTCCGTTTTGTTTCTCTAGAAGAAGAAATAAAGCTGTATATTTTCAGTCAAACTATATTATTTGTTGAGTGTTTTGTACTGGTTTTAGCAGAAAGGCTAAATGTTTATCAGAAAATATTCTGACAAAGGAGGAAACTAATTTCCAGCTAGCTCTAGCTGTAGGAAAGGTGAATATGGCTCACTGAGTCTGTAACTGTATCAAAGGTTAAAAAAGTGCCAATTTAAAATCTAATCCCTGAGCCCTTGCATGAGTGGTCCTATTAAAAGGAGAACAAATTTACTTTTTGCCTTCAGATTTATACTGGTTGTCAATATAAGCAAATGAGAACGAAAGAAATTCAGAACCACAGTCTGTTCTAAGCTGCACCACTTCAAAGAAACTCTCCAGGAGTCAAAGGATGTGCTTTTAATTAGCACTGGAAACACAGAATTGAATCAAGAAGATATAGTTCTTAAGTTAACGAAAGTGGTATCATTTATACACGCGAGTATCTCTGAATCATACAATACATTTCAAAGACAAAAGTTAGGATGCCTCCTTCATTATGCACTCATGGTAACTGCTAGGTAAAGGAACACCTTCCTTTAGTTACTGAAGTTTAGTCAAATTTCTCTTGGTCATCTGCCTGAACACTGCATTTTGTAAGCATCAAAAAATTATTTGATCAGTTCTCAATATTCCACCACTTGTGATATTTCCCAAGTAAACAACTCTTTCTCCATTGGGAAATAATATCTAGGCTAAAATCAAATTGTAAAATACTAAAAGAAACCTAGCCTCCTCCATGTTAATCTTAAAACATTTATGATAGATCAAGGCATTGAATTTCCAGACCTAATGAGACCTTTGTGCTCTGAGGCAACTCCTGAATTTATAAGGCAGGAGAGTAGGTTTCACCACTCCTTGGGCACCTGGCACAGAAAACCCTTCTCATATTGTGTAATTACAGAAATTGAAGCCAAATCATTGTTTTGTCTGGTCCTGTCCATGCTTAATCTGCTTAAATCCCCTGTAAAGCCTCCTTAGTATGGACAAATTACAGTCACCCTATGATGCCCTAAGCAATGAACAGGAAACTGGTCTGTGTGAAAATAAGACCTGTTGAGTGACTCTCATGAAAATCTGGCTATTGACGACAAGAAGAGATAGAATAGGACAGAAATTGTCTCTGAATCTTAGAAAATGTACTTATGTGGGCAGAACAAGATGCTGACAACTTTTTATTGAAGTGTAAAATAAACCTAAGCTTTCACATGATACAATCCTGATCTAAAGGTGGTCAGTGTTAGAGTGCATCTTGTATCCGTATTTCTGCTCAAGTTGGTTTCTTACTGATAAACAACAATATTGAGCTAAGACCAGTGAAACCCAGAGACCTAAGCACAGAGTCATGTTTTAAATAGTCCAACAATTCCTCTTGAGGATAAGATCCCACTACTCATGTGCTCGGTCCTTGAGAACAGAAGTTAAATAAGATCAAGGTCAGTCTGTCTGTAGTCCTTGTACTCATTCCACCCAACCTTCACATGGCTCCTGCAAACCAGCCCACATCTCAGTTTAGCACCCCTCAGACCCATGCACTGAAAAGAGAGGTTCATCCCTCTACAGTCACCCTCCCAACCACACTGCACCCAGTAACTACTCTGAGCATTTCCACATTTCTTCTTATTTCCTGTTTCCTCATTGGTTTCAATCCTGCGTCACAAATTCACAAAGCTCCTGTTGAGTTAACCTCAGAAAAAGGAGCCCAAAATCAGGTTTTCAACAGTTCTTGGCAGTGGCCTAAATTCAATTTCTTTGAGCAGCTGTAAAAAAATTTTACCAAAAGCTCTTTTAGGCATATCAGATAACCCCACTCCAACTCTGTATCAGCACTTTTTGCTGCACTGCAATTTGCCATCTTCTTTGCATTACAAATACCATGTATATTACAAATAATAGGCAGACAGGAATCCCAAACCATTTCTTTGAGCCCTTTTTCTCCCCCTCACCAAAATACAGAGACAGCTGAAGAGCACAAAGATGTTTACTCTCTCAGAAAAGGCAGCAGTGCTTTTATTGACTAATGCTGGCTTGGCACAGGAACTCTGATTAACTCCTATCATGTTAAGTCACGTTGTTTGCAAATTGTCCCCATTTCCCTCCCTCAGCCTCTCCACCAAAAAACTCTAAGAGCATCCCACATATTCAAGGAAAAATGGTAGTATCAGGAAAGGAAAAAATTAGAGAAGTTTCATTCTCACTTTTTGAAGGGCACATGTTTCTTCAGAGGCAGACATGGTAAGGTTTTCATAATGTTTGCTGACCTGAAAAAAATATTGCATTTCCAGAAGTGTGAAGGAATTCTGTTCCATTAATTCATTTGCATTTCATCCCCCATAAGATTAGGAACATAACCCTTTCTGTCTCCCCTGTCAGCTGACATTCCATATCACAGCTAGGCTGAGGCCACTGTCATGCCCCATTAAGCATTAGTGGACTTTGCTCAGCCAATACAAGTATTTAAAAACTCCCTAGAAAACACATTAATCAAACGGATCCGCAGTTGTGTAAAATCAAAGTTTTTAAATGTACCATATTTAATACTCAATGGACTGTCAAGCACCTCCAGCATGCCAAATTGCCACAGCTCATTGCATCTCCTGGCTCATGAAAAGAACATAGAAGTAGAAGCACAGCCCTTTTGATATACCTACTTTTTCCATATTTTTGTTTCCTTAAAAAAAAATTCAAAGCTCAATTCTAAATATAGAAGCAACAGAAAGAATTTAGTACAGAACATAACCTGAGCAGGATCATAAAGCCCATGTCAGATCACAGTATGACTTATTCACCTGTGTGGGAAAACTAATACATATATTCACATGCCCCATAAAATTTACGGTTCTCATTTTAAGACAAAGGTGACAAATACTTGTGCAATTTAGAAAATGGGCCACTTTTCATGATTTAGCAGAGACACACGCAGCATACTGTGTTCCAATTACAAACTAAATGGCACGCATTCACTGGCAAATGAGAAGCAGAAAATTATTTGCTTTGAATGTGTTGAATCTTGAGAGAGAATTTGAAGTGGCACAGCACAGAGAACATCTCCAGCATGCACTTAATCCCCACAGATCAATGCTTGAGGCTTCACACATGAATTAGTGACCAGCACAACATCAAATACCCCTGTCCTGTGCCACGATAATAGCCCGACAATAAAACATTCGCCCACTCATTCGCCTCTAGTTGCTCTGTGTTTGCTGCTGCTGGAAGCTCCCCAGAAAGATCTGTCACTTCTGAACTCATGTATGTAATATGCAGGGCATGGCCTCACCTTTAACGTAACTGGCTGGGGCCAATTTAAAAGCCACATAAGAAAGATGGGTAAAAACTCCGAGTTTAATGCTGGGGAGAGTTGCAGTGTTTTTCCAGGTGTGCATCTCTTTCCTCCTTTTACCCTCCTGTGGCATTGGAACAGCCCTGGGCAAGAGGCAGCAGAGTCAGGCTGTACTGGGGGTAAAACACAGCAACTCTAAGCCAATAACACAGGAAAGGCAATGGGACCAGCATCTGTCCCTGGGAGGTCAAGAGCTACCAGAACACTATTCCTGATTCATTTCTGGCTTATATTGCCCTAATTCCATGACCTGTGAGAGAGTTGTAACTAAATAACAGCTCCACTAAACTCAAGGCAGTTACTCAAAATTTACACCAGGAGCTCAATCTCTCAAGGCACATGCAAAGCATGTGGAGGTAAGAAGAACATGTGTGATTACAGGAAAGGCAAACAGCAAAATAGGGACTTAACTAGGTGAATAATGAAGAGAAAGCAGCACCCAAGCTGCTGTTCATACCCTTCTACTTCCATGCAAATGAAACAAACCTGAATGCTTGCCTGAACATGAGGGTAGGAAGTGCCATTCATCACACTTACTCCTCATCCAGCACCAACTCCACAGCTAATCTTCCTGAAATAAGGTTTACAAAGGTGCAGAAACAAATAGAATACATTCTATTTATGTTCTATGTTCTAATCAAGCTGTCCTGCAGCTTGTTTTTCTAATGGGAAGAAGTGTGCCCACCAGCAAGAGAACTGGCTTACCAAATCCAATCCCCTGCAAACAGGAAAAACATGCATGGAGTCTTCTAGAAGAAAAAAGTAAAAGAGTACATCTTTAAAAATCCCTGCAGAGTCAAGAAGAGGCTGAAATATTTCCACTGTCCTTTCTTGTCTCATTTGAACCGAGTACAAGAAGGGCCTGAGGCAGAGCTACCAGCCAGGAGCACACCTCAGGAACACAAACCTGAGGAGAGATGCTGCAGAGGGTGGACAGCTTGTGGAGATGTGAGACCTCACCACAGCAGCAGTGCAGTGTAACCCTCAGGTGTGAGGGAGAGAGATTGCTCACTGGACTGATGAATACAGGCACATACACAAGATAATTTGGGGGTGTTGTCTAGTTCCATGTCTCCTTTCATTGACATCACTGGAGTTTGGAATCTGACAGATGAGATTGAGCTACCCAGGACTTCTACTCACGATTTCACCCCCAAGTAAAGGCTGGTATCAGCAACATCACAGGAAAACACATTCCCTCCTCCACCAAAGCTCTCTAAAGCTGTGCATCATTCTGAAGTGGAAGAATAATGTCACAGTGGTAAGAATCAAACCATACATGATGCCAAAAGGTGAGAAATTCAGCTTTGTATTATACATAACATATATATACAATAAGGGTGATGGCACATATTCCTTCAAATCCCAGCCTCTCCCAAATTCTGAAACAAAGTCCCAGACCTGCCTACATATTTTGACAGAAATGGCAAATCTCAGGGGAAAAAAAACCCTCAAAAAACCCACAAAAAACCAAACAACAAAAACAAAAAAACCCCACCAAAAATACCAAGGGGGCAAGCTTAGTGCAAACCCAAGAAAGCCTCAGTCTTTTCCCTAGACTGCACTTTTCATTCATTTTGTCTTACAGCGCAGTACAAATTGCTGAGCTAAAGAATCTCCTGATTTCAAACATAAAAGCACAGAAAACGCACAGAGTAACAAGGCCGTGGTCTGAAGGATCACTGCTTTGCCTTTCTCATACTCAGACAATCCTTGCTCTGTTCTGCACAGAGAAGGAAACTGTCCACCCTGTTCACACCACATCCTCCGGGACAGATGAGCACCCAACATACCGAAGTGGCTTCCCCCAATACAGTCCCTGAATTTTTACTTATTTAAAAAGAACAACAGCAAACAAAAACTCAATTGTGAGTACATCCTGAACTTAAAATCATCTAGAAAAGACTTTCCTTCATTCCCTGCTGTAGCTTTTTTTATTGCTGCCAGCTACACCGCAGTGCCCTAGGGTAAGTCACAAAATTCTCCATTCTTTTGAGACAGGAATAGTTCAGTTTAGAGAAGGAGTCATTGTCCATGTGACAAGATACATGTACCTGATGTCAGCACTGGGTTTGGGAATTAGGAAACCAAGCTGAGAGAGAAGAAGAGGAAGAACGTCATTGTAGTATAAATGCACCCACATCAACAGGATTTGGTTTAGTACCAGGCAAGAACTCCTTACAGAGGTACTGAAAATGCACTTAAAGATCACACCACTTGTGACTCTGTGATATTGGATGTGATGCAGAGACTGTCACTGCCAAGAACTGTTTTCATACTAAACAGACTGTAAAAAGGGTAGGAAGAGAAATGAATAATTTGTAGCCATCAAACCAGCACTGTCTTACAAGATCTGGAGAGCAAATGCAGATTTTATATTGTGCACAGAAGGAGCAGCAGGTATTAGACACAGTGCAAACTACCTGAGAGCCTGTCTCATGCATCCATGCTTAAAGAGCTCCATATCAGCACAGCACATGAACCAGCACATCAAGTTAAGAAGTAGTATTACATATCACAGTCTTGACAGAATCACATGGGGTGGTTGTGACTGAAGTGCAGGACCTGGCAGTTCACTTTACTGAACCTCACACAACTGGCATTTCAATTCAACATGTCCAGATCCCTCTGCATTCCTACTCCACAGCAAATCAACAATCCTGCCCAACTTAGTGTTGTCTGTAAGTTTGATAAGGCTGCACTCAGTCCCCTCATCCAGATCATTGCAAAGGATATGAAACAGGACTGGCCCCAGTACTGAGCCCTGAGAGCACCAGTCATGCCTGGCTGCCCTCTGGGTGCAGAACCATTCACACCCCTGGGCCCAGCCACACAGCCAGTTTTTAACCCAGTGAAGTGTATTCCCACCCCATCCATCTGCAGTTTCTCCAGGAGAAAGCTGTAGGTGACTGTCAAATGCTTTACTAAAGTGCAGGCAGACACATCCACAGTCTTTCCACCATCCACTAGGCAGGTCATCTTGGAAAAGCAGAACAGGTTGGTCAAGCAGGACCTGCCTTTCCCAAGCCCAGGGTGGCTGGGGCTGATCCCCTGGTTGTCCCAGATGTGCTGTGAGATGTCACTGCTCCAGAACATTGCCCAACACCAAGGGTCAGTAATGCTCCTTTCCACAAGCCCATCTGTCTGATACCACACCACACAGAACAAGAGTTAAACTCTTTCCTCAGACCAGAAAGAGAGATGAATTCCCAGCCATCTAAACACAAAATTCCAGTCCTAAATGCTCATCTCTTACAGGCTGATTTCTGATACGACTTCAATACTGTCAGGATTGTGGTGGGAGGATCACACTCCTCAGTTTGACCCCTTTGACAGTGATCCCTGGAGCACAATCAGAGCAATCAGGCAAAATAAGGAGCACACATTGTAAAGGCAGGGTATGTGAGTAGCTTTGCATCTCCATGTCGGGTCTAAGACAGCAGCTCCCAGTGCTTGTGGTAGCAGGGAAGGCAGATTCCAGCAGCAGCAGGATGGGGATGCTGGGCTGGACTTCCACCTTAAGAACTATTCCTGTAATAGCATTTTCAGAAACTGCATCTTAGGAGGATGTTATAGCCTCCCTAATAAGGCAGGAAAGGGAATATGACAAGAACCAAGTAAGCCTACTCACATGTTCAAAGGCAGAGAATTACAGTCTATAGCTCTGACACCAAATGGTAACTCCAAGCCTCCAGCTGCCTTCCTTTGCCAGAAGTTGGCAGGCATCTGCTCTCTGGGTTGCTGTCAAGCATCACCAAAGGCTGGAGAGATGGTAGATCTACAAAGAAAGCAGAGACACTAGGACTAGAATTTTTGTCATTTCCCTCCCTTTTCTGAGGTTAAGGACCAGCATTACAGTCTACTGAAAAGTACAAGAGAGGAAAATTAATAATTTATGTAATTATTAATGATTTTAATTTATGTCTCTATTAGATTTGCTGACAATTGCTTGTTATACAGTCTAAAAGTGGTTGTGGATCAAGTCAAGGGTAAATGCACACAATTTCCTCTGTGCCAGCCGGTCTTCTCCAGCTCCAAAGATTCCCATGCTACAAGCATCTCTCTCCATCACAGCTGCCACAAAACCACAGCCAGACGGAGCTGGGATAGCAACAGAAGGCAGGAGACTCTACAAGCACCATTTTCCTTTCCCCATTTGGGAAACTACTCAGATTTCAGGCTCTGTTGTGGCTTCTCATCCTACCAAGCAGGCTCTGGTAGCTGCTGCTCAGGGCTCCCTGCACTTTTTGCTTCCTGCTAACTCACACTGTGTTATTACCTTTTTATATGAAATTTTGGTTAAAAAAATAGAGCTAGTTTGGGGGAAAAGTATTTTCAAAATTTTAAATAAAATGTATATTTTCGCTTCAAATTTGTAACAATCTGCAAGCAGTTTGTTTTCCCTGTAAAGAAGATTCAAAACTCAACTGTGCATGTTTAATAATGGCATTTATTTTACAAGTTTTTCTAAGCACTTCCATTTTCCCCCCACTTCTTGCTGTCTTCTCCTATTTATGCAGAAACTTGAAAAAGTATGCAAGTTGCTCATTCCTCCCAGGCCTGTCAGAGGGTTTAAAAGAATATATTTTTCATAAGATAATGAGGACTTACTTAAAAAGCTTTTATGAAAAGCAGCATTGTGTTTATGCTTTTTAGAAGCAACTAAAAATTTCACAAGCAAATTTGAAGTCAATAACCATTCAGGAAAAAGCTTGCCTTCAGAGAACTTCAACTAGCAGCGACTGAAGTCTGACAGTCAGGATGCTGCGTGGACTTGGATCTATATTAACTCAAAAGCACCTGAGTTCCTCCCCCAGACACATCTTTTTTACTGTGTTATACATAACTAGAAACGCACGTTTGGTGTTGAGGCAATTTGATAACACATGGACACCTTAAGACGTTTTTTGATTCTACAGGGCATACTGGGGGCTACATATTATTGCACCTCAGTGTCAGTCTTCCTCAACAATTACCAGAATAACTTTTTCTGCTCTTTTTCACCCCCACAACTGAGACTGATTTCTTTTCCCACTGAAAAATAAAACCCTCATTGCCATGGAAATTTACTAGTAAATTCCCATAAGGCGCAGTCTTATTCTGCCTTTCCACTTACAAAATTAAACTTAAAAAGTGACAGAAATTGGCCAAGGGCAAGAATGAAGGAATCATAGTGGGTGCACTGAGGGATCACAGTCAAAGCACGCAGTTAAAGACTAATAAGAATTGTGGCTTTAAGGCAGGATCTAATAAAAAAAAAAAGAGTATGTTGTGTTAGTTGTTAAGCAGATGACATTAACAAAATGCAGGAACGGGGGAAAAAACAGCTTTGTAATAGATGAAGTGCCTTCTTTCCAGTAAGAGAGAGCTGTTAGACCATTACAAGAATTCTGCTAGGATCAAGCAGACAGTTCTGTCACCTACAGTCACAAAGAGCTACTAAGATCAGAAGTGGTATGAAATAAGGCTAACAGTGTGATCAGGGAGAGAAAAAAAAAAATCCCACAAGTGGAACCTTGATTATAAAAACAAAAGCAAAGCTGAATATGATCATTCTCCACATAAACATTCTCCACATAAACCTTCAGTAATTATCACTAAGGAAAGAATTAACATTCACTGACATTTTAGCTGGGGAATATACAATGATTTCTAATCCCAAGTGCTGGACTATCAATCAACTTTTTGGTAGCAGTGATTCCTAGCTGGTTTTAAAGCGAGTTTAATCACTTAGTAAAACAGTTAATGTCTTTGGCAGCACAAACCTGGACTTCTTGACACAGAAGATTCATTCCACAAATTTTCTTTCGTGTTTCTAAACTCTAAAGACTAAATGAATCTGTATTTCCATCTGCTGGGTTGAAACATTTGTTCAACAACAATAGTCCTCCAACATTTATCATTGTCACCTGTTCATTAAGCACTGGATATGGAATTACAGCTCTGCCAAAGAAAGAACATATCTGGGCTCTCCCCATCTAAACAGAATGCTCTTTCCTCCTGTTATGTAAGTTTCCTTCTCCCCAAAGGAATCTCAAAACACTTAAATGCCATGCACTGGTTTACTGTACACAGAGATTTACCAATTATAGCATGCAGCTCCTCTGAGGTGATGCGTGTCAGCTGTTTTAACAGCACACCACAGACACACATAACAGACGAGAGCGTGTCCTCCTGAACACACAAAGGAGATTCTCTGGGAAACAGGCTGCAACTGCACTGAACTTGGACTCTGCCCAGGACTTCATGTCTGCCACCTCCAAATGGTCCCACAATGTCTCTGAAGCAAAAGGGAAGTTTGTTCTAGGCTATATCCAAATGAGGCTCTAGAGCTGCAGACATCAGAATGGCACATAAATGGTCTATAAAAAAATTGATAAATTAGCTTTAGGACCAAGGAGAACTGTGAGGCAGGATATTTTTCCCAATTTACAAATAAACCATGGCTCATTGTACCTAAGTAACTTCTACACAGTAGCAAAAGAAGTATGTGGTGGATTGAACCCCAGTTTATACCTGACATGTTCCTCTTTTAGCAGTTCTTGAGGCTGTCCATTGCTGCAAAGAATAAATGTGAGGTTTATCTACAGAAGTGAAAAACTCCCACACTTATAAAGTGTCTCTCCGCAAAACCCCAGATTAATTTCTTGGGTTTCAACAACTCCTATTTCACCATTTCTAGTATCTGAAGGATGCAGGTACCCTGTCCTTTCAGGAAAAGCTGCCTCCATATGCTAATTTTCATGACAGCCTTGACACCCATTTGTCTATGTACCACTTAAAAAGAGTAGATTTATTTTTAGTCCAAGCTCTGCCACCAAAAGTAGTGAATTTATTTTGTCCTCCATAACAGCTAAAATAAAGTTTTGCACTTTCGTGGTTTTACCCATCAAAAGAGCTCCCAGTGCTGCACAAACTGATGCACCAAGGGGGGTCCATCAAACAGATCTACTCCATGACAACAATGTATATAGACTGTGACTGAAATCTCCCCATGGTCTCACAAGTGGAGTGCTATTTTCAACCTTGTTTTAGAGCTGGGGTAAAAGAAATCAAAGAAATTTGCTGCAGAAGAGGGCATTGAATTTAAATTACTCAGTTCATATGCAAAACTTCTAAGCACTAGACCAGTTTTCCCTTTACCATTAAAAAAGTAATAGAACAGATCACAGCATGCTCAGGTGACAATACCCTACTTCTCTAAACTGCATATTTCTTAAATTAAAAGCTCCAGATTATTGGAAACATTGATGTTCCCCAACGTCCTTTCATAGCCTAATTCCTCCTCTCTCCTCTACTCCACTTCCAAACTTTGCTGCATCTCAAAATGTCATCATTCACTTGGTGACACATCCCAGCCATGTAGGGTGGCAGCTGAGTCACCTCCCTGCTGTGACGAGATGTAATGGTGACAAGCACCTCACAACTGCACAATCCTTTTTTGGGCACTTTGTGTTGGAGGTTGCTCTATACAAAGGCTGGGTGGGAGGAACAAATCAGGGTGGAAGAACTCCACACATACAAAGGAGAAAGGAGGGATTGGAGGTGGCCCTGGCAATCAAATTACAGCTTCAAGCACAGTCAAGCTAAAGGGCACGTAGAGAAGCAGGCAGAGACTGAAAGACCAGGAATGAGTCAGAGACTCATTTGGGCTGACATTCTGCTGATATCTACTGAAGGCTCTGAATTAAAGCATCTCTTGAAGCATTTATGTCTCCCCACAGACTCTGTGGAGATATTGGGATGTAGCATCACATCTTTGGCTTTGATGCCAGAGTAAAATGTTCCTGTCTTTCTCCCACCAATTCCGTGTCTTCCAGTTCATGAGGAGGTTCATCTTCTTCCTGGAAATATCTGCTGCAAACTTCTGGAAAAACTTTCATTTCCTCTTTGGCCTGCACCATGAAAGACTCATTTTCTCCCACCAATTGTTCCATCAAAATACTGGACCTTTTATCAGACCAATTTACAACTAATAGAGAAACAGAATAACTACAAGCAATGCTAGAGCCTCACTGACAACTAAGGATAGGAAGCTTTCTCTGTTCTCTTAGTGTCCTCCACTTAAATATAGGCCCACTTGCTATGTCATGATGACCTGAAGACCCCTATCAGATGGAACTACAGGTCAGTTATTCTCCTCCTCTATGTTCTACTTCAAGTCAGCTCAGAACCAATTTTAAATTCTTTTAAAAGTAAACTCTGTACAGGAATAATGTATTGACACTTTCTTGCAACTGGAGTTGAGCAATTCTTCCTGTGGAGGCCACACTAAATGTCTGCAATGGGTTTGACCTCACAGGATACATCTCTAATGTAGTCTTTGTCCAGTTCACCCTCTGGGGAGCAAGAGGGGAATAGAAAAAAGTATAAGAGAAAAAATGAGAATTCAGTGCATTGTAGAGTGTTCTCCCTGGTGTAATTGTCTTGGCTGCACAAAAGCAGAAAGTACCTATTTCTGGGGCTTCTGTAAGAATCTCAGCTTAACAGCTGACCCTTACATACAGCCTAGTTACAAAAAGAGATGCTCCATCATTCACACACCACTTCCTCACCTTAGGCTGAAGTAACTGGAAAGGGATCAATGATAAAGATAAAACCTGAAAAATCAGATGTACTCCCAAAGGGGCCAGGAGGTTTTTACTTGCATTCAAAAAGCTTTGAGAAATGTTAACGGTAAGTCAATACAGACAGGGAAAGAAATGCAGTTGGGCTGCCCCTTGCTCCCAGGAGCAGGCAGACAAGGAAAGAGCACCACTCTCACACAGTAAAAAGAGATCTGCAAAGTTAATGCCTCTCTCAAGCTTGCAGCAGGCCAGAGTGTAACTGTGAACCCAGCATGCTCTGCAAGCTGCTCTAAACTGGCTAAGAGTAGTCACTTTATTCTGCACTTACCAGTGCCTTTGGCACTGCTTATCCTTTCTTCAACTGGGATAGAGTTAATTTTCCTCCTATTAGCTGGTACAGTGCTGTGTTTGGGATTTAGGATGAGAATAGCGTGGGTAACATGCTGATGTTTTAGGTGTTGTTGAGCAGCACTTCTGCTAAGTCAAGGACTTTTCAGATTCTTTGCTGCCTGGCCAGCAAGAAGGCTGGGGGTTCACAAGAAACCGGGAGGGGGCACAACCAAGACAGCTGACCCCAGCTGGACAAAGGCATGTTCCAGGTTGTGTGACATCAGGCTGAACAATAAAGATGGGGGAGCTGGATGGAGGTGGCAGCCTGCAGGCTGCATGAGAGATTGCATGGCAGGAGAGGGACACAGTGCATTCCTTGCCTTGCACCATCCCAGCCAAAACAGAGCACCCAACTCAAGCCTTTAAGTTTCCTATGAGACAAATAGAAAACAGCTGCATGCTCACCCCTATGAGCTGTGCACTGTGCTGCCCCTCTCCCAAAACCTTCTGTCTGAGGCTGCAGCAGATGAAGGTTCAAATCCTGCCATAATGCTTTGTGGAGCGTGCTGGCCACTTAACACACAGGAATCCTGCACATGTTGGGGGAAGACAACACTAAGCCCTGTGGTACCTTCATATGGACAAGAGTTACTGCAGTCACCAGATTCCCAGCAGCACCTGCCAAAGGACAAAGATTCATTACATTTCAAATTTCTGCTTAGTGTCACCCCCAGCCCTCAGAAATTAGTCTTCAATGTTTCCGGCCCTGTAACAATCCCTTTTAAAAGGCTTCTTCATTTTCTGGTATTTTTTGTGTCACATACCTAATCAAATGTGGTAAATTTATTCTATAGTCCCTTCTACATATTCTCTCCCTCTTGAAGATGATTTTCAAATGAATTTTTTTCCAGCATCTGCTCCTTCCTGTTTCTGTACCACTGCTGTAAATGGGAATTTTTTTCTTGACATCAAAAGAAGCAAAATAGGGCTTCCTAAGATAGTTTTCTGGTTGATTACACAGAAGTAGTGCAGTAGTCATGAGCAATAGATAAGTAGCTTTAACACATCATAGTTTTGCTTCTTTGGGCTGTAGAACAACATAAATATGTTAATGCACCCAGCTCTGTGCCCTGCAGAGCTCACAGCAGCCTCTGCTCTCGGCTGCAAAGGCGAGCACACACATCAGCAGGAAGGGCTCCTGCTCTGCCCCCACACCTGCAGCTGTGCACAGGCACCAGCACAGCAGCACAACAGCCTCACAACAACCCTAATGTGCCCTGGGCCACCTCTAAACCAGGTAAGGCCCACATGGGAGGTGGTGACAGCTGGAGATGTCCCTCAGGGGGTGATGCAGCCATTGAGCGGGGAAGTGACACAGCCCAGGTCGTCTGAAGAGGACTGGCCACGAAGAAAAATGAATAATAGCCTTTAGCTGTCCACTTCAGCCACAGATCCTGTCCAGGTCATACCTGAACTAACCCACTCACTGATTTCTTTTTTCTAAAAAAAGCAAAACAAAACATAAAAAAACCCTCTGGTGCTCCCTTGTGTTCATATTTAGGTAGCAAACAAGCAAGAAGCTGGAAAAACCCAGTCAAGTGAAAAACAAACTTTTGCAAAGGGGCTCAGGCAGGCAGTACTTAGAGAACAATTTCCTGAACACAAACTGTCTTCACTGGCTGACAGCACAGAGACACTCAGTTTTATGCATTGCAAAAGCACGGTCTGTACCAAACTACAGACCTGGTCAAAGGAGCAGGGATACAAGGAAGGATGAAAAGACACTCAGGAGGATGGAAAGGCACAGAGGTTCAGTGAAAGCAGAGCCCTGGTCTGCTTTTGGTTGGTACAAATATCTGCTGTAGAATATTTCATGAGATAACGTTATATATGTGTGTGTCTGGAGATATGTATTTCTTTCCTACGTGCCCTTTATGGAATTGTCATAAAATAAAGCACTTCTCAATAAATAATTTCTCTGCAGAATAATTTACAGTTATGTACACAAGTCATCTACTAAACTGCAGTTGCATCTAGACTTCCATTTCTGTGCTAGTTCATAAGATTTTCATGTAGTAGCACAATTTTGCTTGTATTCCTGAGACTGCAGGCAAATGTTTAAATATTTTACAAATAGAAAACCATTTTGAATGAATTTTTTAAGCCAAGATGTAACTTTTCTATTCCTATTTGATTTGAGGAATTTCATACAGTTAAAGAATGCCCTGGCTGGGACTTGAACTGAGAAACCAATGGGGTCCTCAGTTTTTACACATACAGACTGATTCTGCACTGAATGCATGGGATGACTTTTGAACTTCTGGTTAAACTCAAGACACCAAATTATAAACATTCTTACATTTTATATTCCCTTACTAGTTGCTTTCCAGCTTCCTAAAATTCTCAGTATTTCCTGAGACAAATCTGAGCAATTCAGTGGTGCAAACCATATCTGAATGAGAACTGGAGCCTTCATGTGGTGCCTGAAAGGAAGGAGCCAGCTAGAAAACATTAAACTATTTTTATATAGATTTTTCATCCATGTCCTTTACCTGATGAATGGCTGCACAAGTCTGAATTAGGAGTTTCCTTGAAATCACAATCCAAAACTAACAAATTGACAGGTAGTTATAGAATGAAAAATATACCCTAGAAAATGGATCGAGTTGAAGTTCCTCAAACTGTACAAGGCAATAAAGCAGGAGCAGAACTGCTAAGTCAGGTCAAGCCCCACACAATGTTTGAAATAATCCAGGTAGAAACTTCTTAGAGATTGCTGAAGTTGACAAAAAGGAAGTCTTTGAGGTTTAGAGTCTTTCTACTCTTCCCTCAGCTCCCTGCCAGAAAGAGTGTCTCCTACAGAAGATGTTGTCCTCGTTCTGAAGCTCTTTGAGCACATTCAATTTTTGCACAGATACAGAATTTTAGCAAAGATCTTGAGGTCTTCTGTGTTCCCTGGTACTTTGCCATACAAATAAATTGGATATTTAATACCAGAAATCTGTGACAATGAACTGGACTCTTTGGGGATGTGTGGTAGGCAGTAAGAGTGGCTTTTTCACCATCCTTGAGGAGTACAAGAGGGAGGTGTTTCTGCCCCTTTATTGCTGATCTCTGAGACCTCTCCTGGAGTACTGTGTCCAGCTCTGGAGCACCCAGCACAGACATGTTGGAGCAAGTCCACAGAAGGACAATAAAAATGATCAGAGGGCTGGAGCACCTCCCTTGTGAAGACACAGAGCTGCAACAGTTCAGCCTGCAGAAGAGAAAGCTTTAAGGCCTTTCTAACCCAAACATTTCTGTGACTCTCTGAGAAGTTAGCACTAAGATTCAAAATACAATGACAAAAAAGAAAAGGATACACAAGTTGCTCAGACTGCAACAGAATTCTCCTCTGCTGTCCAAAGCATTTTTACTTTTAAGAACCAACTTTCACAGAATAATTTATGTTCTTTGTTTCTTATGTGCTTCCTTACAAACATTGAAATCAATCGTGCCTAGAAACCATCAGACCCAAACAGGAGAGGATTATGCAACAGCATGTCATTAGTGAATCAATATTGTCTGACCAGGCCATGTGCTTGTCAAGGTCACATTGATTTCTTTAATGTTATATTATTGCAGCTGACCTTCCTGGCAGATCCATCCATGTTCCAGTGGCTACAGGTGCAGACTCACCTCATTGCTTGCCAGTCTGCAAGATGCCTGGTAGCTTTTTCCTCCCAAGTTTCCACTCTTTATCTGAAGCACCATTTCCCTCCATGTGTTGTGCCCAACTCCAGCAAAACCCACTGCTGCAGTGTCTCCTGCTTCTTCTGGCTGGACGCACTCAGCTGCTGAGATACACCATAAAATCCTCTGTTCTGAAAGCATCAGAGGCTACATGTGCTTAGCACATTAAAACCACATCATTCTTTATGAGAAACTGAAAACTATCAAACCTCTAGGTTATGATCATAAAAATTCCATCTTTGGCCATAGAGCAGTGGTCCTTATTCTCCATTGGGTACACAGCAGGAAGTGTAATAGGAAAAAACATAACAGGATTGTTCACCACTGTGAGTACCACCTTTTAAGCAGAGAATTGTTAAAACTTGTCTTCCTCATCTTTTATAGCATGATATTACGAGGTGCATTGAAGAAAAACAGTTCAGAATATAATTAGATATCAAGGGCAGTAACAGAAAATTCGATATTTGTTACCAGATGTTAGTGACAAGTTGCAACACAAGCATGTAGCCTGGCAGCAAAGACCAGGCCCAGCAAGGGTTGGGAATAAGAGCCAATGCACACAGGAGTGTTATGTCCCAGGCTGAAGGGTGGTATCAGATATTGCAGCAGTTTCTTAACCAAATAGAGCCACAGAGCCAAATCAGGGTGCAACATGAGCGAGAATGTTATTTCTAGGCAGAGTACAGACTGGTGGCAGGAGGAAGAACTCCATGTGCCAAATAAAACCAAGTTAGCCAACTGTCTCTGCTCTTTGAGTGTGAACATGTTGCTTTTCTTCTGCTTGGATTTTTTTTTCTCTTTTCTAATTTTTTTTATTTTTAATGAATTCTGTCCCTAGCCCTAGGGTAAGGCAGCCCTGTTCTCAGTGCTGCTAATAAAACAACTCCCATTAAACACAACATTTAAGAAAGAAAAAAACCAGTCACATAGGTAAAACCAGGGAAAAAAAATTGGCTGGGGGAGAGGTCTGCAATAGGAAATTTGGAGCAGAGAACAAAAATTTGGCTGCTTATCCTGCAAGACAGAAATATGTGAGGAAAGCAATGAACTAGTTCCCCTGGTTAACATCTGATTAACAGTTGTATCACTACAAACCAATGATGAAATAATTGAAAGTCTCCTCATTAAAATAACACAGATGAGGAGAAAAAGACCTTTGAAAATGATGACTAGTTGACACAAGCTTAACTCATTTCCTAACTGGGTGAGCAGGGAATGGAAAAACACTGAGAATTTGGAAAAATAGCTCTTATAAGACAAGTAAGAAGTCCCTTTCTTCCCCCATACCAGAACCCCAAGAACCAAACACTGACTTCTCTCTTTTATTCAACAACTCTTCAAAACCCATGAGTTCATTACATGCACAGCCTGTTCCATTTTGGGTGTCAGCTGTGAAGTAAAGATACAGGGATTCATTAAATTCTTACAATGACATCTGGTGCTGAAGCACAAGCACCTCTTAAAAAACTATCAGGGCCAAATTTTTGAAAGATGCTGCTCCTCACTTTCATTGCATCCATCAAACATTGGGAGAAGTCTATAAATACCACCAAAGCCAGTGCTCTTGTCATGTACACAGTGCCTCAGTTGAATTAATGAACTACTTTGACCATGACAAAGCCATATCTTTAAGGGAAGTAATCATTTGAGTAATGTAACATTTCCATTGAATACATTTCATTTTCTAGCTTTCCACCATTTCAAGCAACACTGATTTCGGAATCAAACCCCTTGCTCTCTGGTGCATTACTACAAGAGTAGAAGGTCAGCCCAACAGTCCAGTTAGGACCCCTTTGGCAGAGAAGGAACCTCTCAACCAATTATTATTGAGAGCTCACCTGTTTTTTAACTCTCAAGTTATAGCAGTGAGGCAACATACTCTGCTTTTAGCAAAGTGAACCAAGTTTGAGTGCTTAATTCAAAGTAAAACAGTAAAATCATACAGACAAATCTGCTCCCACATACGTCTCCTGGGACAACAGCCAGGGTTGACTTTCATGTCATCCCACCAAGCACAACCCCTGAGGAATTCAGTTTAATTTATTCTAACACCTTTGCAGAAAATGTATTGCAGCAACCCAAACATCAAGCAAAGGCAGCTACGGTAAACCTCTGTATCTCCACTTTCAGTGCACAGCCCAATATCTAAATATCTGTAGAAGAAAATTTCCTGTTTCTGAAAGTATTCTCTGCAGCAAATATTACTCCAGGCAGTACAGTTTAATGGTATTACTTCACAGATCTATATGCCCTCTGACATGCTCATTACAATTTGGAAATCCCTTCAAGAGTGCCTGCCCCTTCCACACTCATCCCTTTTTTTTTTCTTTTTTTTTTTTTTTTTAATTAAATTAACTGGTCATTTTCAAACCAGTTTCATGAACCAGGGGAGGCTTCAGAGACATGAACTTCCTCAAAAGAGTTTCAGTATTTGGATAGAAAAGATACCCCCAAATTTATGTCCTTTCCTGAGAGATGTTTTTCTGTTAGACATCAGAAAATTCAGCCCTTTCTCTCCCTGGCCCCAGTCTTATGGATGGAAGAGACAAAAAGAGTAAACAGCCATGCTGGAAAGCAGTCTTCACATATTTTGATGTTCCTGGTGCAACTTTTTGAAAGTAAAGAGGACTTCTGAGATAGTGATCTCAAAGATGTAACTTGAGCCTGATGTTTGGTTACAGAGAGGAACGAGAGCATGCAAAAACAGACTCCGGCTTCTCAAAAAAACCTACTTGGTTTGAGTCTAGAAGGCAAGTGGGCAGCTATCATTGCAGTATTGCTTCCAAGGGCATTGCAGACATGAAGTTACAGTTTGGGGTTTGGGCTTGTTTTGGTTTTGGGTTTAGGATGCTGGGTTTGCTGTAGATGATGTGGTGATGGCAGGTTGTTTTGTTTTAAAGGCTTCATTCTTCAGAGAGAGCAGCTCCTGGAAGAGGCCAGGTTGGCAATTAATGTGGCAGGTAACAGAGGAAAGCTGCACATAATTAAGACAAAAAAGAAAGGTGCACAAAACTCAGACAGTTTTAATCGAACAAGTTTAAAAAGAGCAAGGCAACATCTTGCATCTAAAGCTCTCTGTGGCTTACAGCTGGTGCCAGCTCTGCCACTGATCTCTCAAGGGTTTGGGGGCTTTACTTCTCCTTAGTGAATTTCTCTTTCACATCCATAAGACAGAAAACAGGAACCAAAGCTGTTTGCTGACACAAATGGGGGCAGGGTCCCAGTTATCAGTCCAGTCAAGGACATGAGAGATGAAGTTTCTCCTCCTTGCTGCAATATTGGCTCCCTGCAAACAGGTCACATGGGCCTGGTTCAGAGTAGTCCCTCCTGCATTGAAAACAATCTTACAGTTGTAGTGTGGCATCTGAAATCAAAACCATGATGAATGATAAGCTACTGAAGGGCTTAAATTAAATATTGTCCCTGTCTTTCCACTGACAGGTAAAGAGTTTTCAAGCTAATCCCTCTGCTATATGTTGCAAGATGCTGATGGACTTGAGTCTATAGTGATTGAAACCAGGAGTACAGAGAGAAACAACTCTGTGAGAAACAAATTACTTAATGCTCCAGGAAATTTATTATAACAATCCTTAGTTCTCAACTAATGTTTTCTTTATATTAAAAAGAGCAATTAGTACAATTATCCCTGTGTGGGATGATGACTGTGGGCAAAATTAGAGAAAACTGGGAAGTTGTACTATTCACATTCCAGCAGAAGTTAGCACAGAAATTATAGGATGGAATGCAATTGGCATGTACAAAATGTATGCCAAAATGATTCCCCACACAACAGAGCCTGAAACCTTGTGTACAGACTAAGAGGGGTGAAATGAAGGTGGGACCAGGTGGAAACATGGCAGCCAGGCTCTGCTGTAATCCTGGCAGGGATGGGAAGTCAATGGCACCATGTAGCTGATAAATCACACAGCAGCTGTCAACCAAAGGAGATAGGAGATGTTTTGCTGCTGAGCCAGCAACTGTGGCAAGGTATGTCTCTGCAGATGAGCTTTGTTCACCCACATCTCCATCCCAAAATTACCTGCCCCCAAGGTACAAGCACCCCTCAGTCAGCATGTGCTCCATACTGCATTGACTGTAATTTTCAGAGCAAAGCAAGAGGCTTTTACACCAATCAAAAACAAAGGTATCTATGAGTGGAGTCACTCAGGCTCTACCTAAAGGGAAAGAAATAGTATAATGGTGGATTAAGGATGGGGACAAGTCAGGGGAGGCTCCACTGTAATTTCTGGGATCAGTTAGTGGGCTGGAATTGTCTTTTTCCCCATAGGGACTCCTGCTGGGTAAGAATCTCATTTGGTGCTTGCTGAATGACTATCTTGAGCAACTCTCATTGGTGATTTGAGCCTGGCTGTGTATTGCTTTAAATTCAGTTCAAATGCAGCTGCCAGCAGCAGATGACATGATCACCTAAAAGCAGGGATATCCAGGAGGGGAGAGGGTTCTTCCTAAATTACAATAAAGGATTCAACTCTCTTACACTGTTGGTACATGCTCCAATCAAGGCCATCCTCAGGTATAGTGGATTGTTCAGTGGAGTCCTCATAACAGAACACCAACAGACTGGTCAGGAACAAGAGAAAAATCACATTTTATTTGATAACTTTGCTGTGGTTATTAACCAGTAGCAAACTGTAGACAAGCCATGAACAGCACAGGCCCAGTATAAATATGGACACTCTTTGTTACAGCTGGCTACACACACCTCTGGAGAAGGTCCTATTGATCTGATGGAGAGGAAGATAATATTTTAATAACCATTTAGTTAAAAGAATTGTTAATGAACTGTTTACAAATGGAAACTTAAACCGTGATGCAATTGAAATCTTTCTGCCCAATTTTAGAGCAGAGAGATCTCTGTAATAAGTGCTATCAGCTAGCAAAACACAAAATTAAAAATCTGAAAGAGTATTCTCTTTTTCATTAGAGTTGGGAGAAATTTATGGTATTCTATTTGCACATGTCTTTACTGGTTTAATATCTGTTACACTGCCCAGGAATTTTATGTAAAATAGGTCAAACAAGAAATCCAGCAGATTATTTCTACAGACTTCTAGAGGTAGCACAGGGTATCCTCACTTGCAGATTTTGTCTATCCATTAATCACAAATTAACAATAAAAACCAGTCCAAACTGGTCCTCCAGGAATGGCTATTCTCAATCTATTTGGAGTATTTCTCCTAAACACAACAGAAACAGTTATGCATATCAGAAGGAGCAAACTCATGTTGGTGAAAGTATTTCAAGGTCAAAAAATCAAACCAAGCAAACCCATCAGGTCATGCATAAAATCAGCTCTGTGGCTTCACTGTATGTGTGGTAAGTAGCAAAAAAAGTATTTTACCTGAAGGGGTTTTAGCCAGGTCTGGTTAACTTGACATCATGAAGGATTAAGGGCAAAGCACAATGCCAACCAAACCATCCAAAACTGACAGATGCTGAAGCCTTCAACTAACAAAGAAATTTTAAATCACTAGGAAGTGATGGAAAGAGTGCACCATAGCAGTGTCTAAGGCCCACTTCAACCGAATATCACTGGAGACACCAGAACAAAGACCTTCATTCCTATAGCACGAGCTGCCTCATTCTGTAGGTCACACATCAGCACAGCCCACTGCAAAGCAAATCAGAGGGAGATGTTTACTTCCTGAATTAAAACTCTTGCTGTGTAGGAAACAGGCAGAATCTGGACCTGTGGCCTTTATCATTTTTTAATTCACTCAGTCTTGTGACCTATTTCTGTCATTCAAGACAGAACAGTCAGACATAGTCTTTCCATCAATCAGTGCCAAACAAGTGGTAAAAATATTACTCATCTGTATCCAAACATCTTTTTTTATTATTATAGATCTATTGAGTTAGAGGAAATGCCAGACTCCAAATACATAGCATATTCATCAAAATTCCCACCTTTATCTTGTTGTTTTTTTTTTTTCTTCCACATGCTGTTAAGAAAAAACAAAACCCTTGTTGAAAAATTTATACTGGAAGAATTTAGCATTGGAGGAAAATAGCCATGTCAGCTCACAGCAGAAAAAAACTATTCAGAATGGGAGAATTTCTTGCATTGTACCTTCTCTTCACTCCAGAGCTGCCTGATTTAACAGCTTCCGAAAGCAGCAGGGAATTTGCTGCTTAAATTGCTTTCCATGTGCTCCTGTGGATCACTCCTACACATGCTCAGCTGAGCAAAGGTGAAACCTGTCCCAAGGGAAGGTGGCTCTAGCCTTGAAATAGGGCAATTATGCTGCAGAGTGAATGAATAGTCGCCTTTAGCAGAAGATTGAGTGAAGCTTCCCAAGAGCACCAGAGTCATTGTGTTACATTGCATCTGCCAGTTAAAGAGGGGACAGTTTTGTTTTTAGAGCAGAACTTGCTCTGGTGAAGAGGTTCACAGGCTTCTGTATGAAATTACCATGTTTGGAATATTCACCCAACTAGAAATGCCCTCAGATGAGTAGACTGTATCCCCTCATGTCACACATCAGAGAGACCTTAAGTGACTCTCAAAAAGTTAAAGCTGTTTGGGATTTTCCCCTTGTAAGCTGCCCAAGGCCACCTTAATCCTGCACACAGACCAAGGTCCTGCTATGAACATCCCAGCAGGAGCAGGTAGAGGATTTCACCCCTTCTTCAAACTGATGGCTCCTGGTACTCAGTTCCACAAGGGACCTCCCTTGAGCAGAGCAAAGGAAACCCAGCCAGGCAACTCTGCTGCTGTCTGCTGGGCAGCTGGGGCAAGTATCTCTCAGACACTGTACACCCTCTTTTCAGCCTTGTCTTTCTGCAGCCATAAGAGGATCCCCTTTCCAAGGCAGGGATGAAGAGTTTAATACTTCTAAATAAATTTATTCCTCTCCTGAGCAAAGCATCAGAAATCAATCAGCTGTCAGCAACAGCTCTAACGGTATAATTTAATCTCTAGGGTCCTTCACAGCTCATATGACAATAGATGTCTGCCCCAAGCTCTTCTGGGGACCATGTTATTCAGCACACTGTGACAAGAAGCAAGGGTACAGAAAAAAAATGGATGAGACAGAGGATTTTGAGTGTGAAGAAAAAAAAAATATTGGTTATATGCTGCCTAAACAAAAAGCCTTAGAAATAAATTAATTTTCTACTTCCCAAAGTCCAAATAGGGCTATATTTGAGATCCTCTGTCTCACTGCTACCTTGTTCTGATTTGTAAGTGCTCACACCACTTTCCAGGGGACTGGTTTAGTAGCCTTCCTTCATTTGGATAGAAAGAGGGAAAATAAAACTTCCCATTTAGTGAAAGGTAAGGAAATTATGACTCTCAAACTAGACTGACTGTTTACCCAGGCATGGGAGGTTCTTCAAGTGAGTAGGTATTTCAAAAGAAATGGACTTTTGGGGCAGACTAACTGAAAGAAAGGCTGGCCTACATTCACTGGATGAATGCAATTGTATCAGGAAAGTGTTTAGTTGCACCAGCTATTTTTTCACGTAACCTAAACAATCTTTAAGGCCTCAGATACTGACTAAACAGTCAGTGTTTCCTAAAATCAGGAACTAGCAATCTACATACAGATCAACCTGAAATAAGTAAGCATCTTATGAGACTTACAAGACTCAAATTGGCCTAGCTGAACCCCCATAACACATGTATTTTTAGTTTCATGATATTTTTAAATGGAATGTCCCCCTACCTCTTTCAGAGAAAATATTTAAATCACTGATCTCAATGTCTCTACCAAGAAATGAAACATTTAATTCCTGATGAGCACCAGCCCAGTTCATTTCCAAAAATTAAAGCAAAAGGGCAGGTAAAACAATGTACACTAAAAGGAAGCTACCCAGCAGCTGATGGGATTTTCTAAGATGCTAATGAAGATATATTTAAATTCAACTGGAATTTGGCACTTTAACCTTGAGGCAAAATTTGCTTAGTGAATTACATAGACTTTTAACTGCACACGGCCAGCCTTATTGAGTTACACCAAGCTGACAAGTGTCAGCACAGTTTCCTACAGCCAGCAATATCCCAACCTTCATATATTGCCAAGGGCTCCTTTCAGGTTTGCTTTAGTCTGACAGAGACCCCTCCAGTTCTGAGCAGAAATATCCACGTTCCATTCATCCACTAACATGAGTTCTCAACAGAGCAACCTATACAGCAGGAAAACATAGTAAAGAGGGAAAATGAGTTACCAATATTTTTATGGCTTCTTTAAATGTTTTGCCCATTCCAGTTAGAAGTCATATCAATTCTATAAAACCTCAAGCTCTGAGCAGTGAAAATGAAACAGAGGAGCCCAGAAATCTCCTCTGGAATCTGGCTGAAGAACTGTCCAATTGCAGTCCAACACTGCAAGATAAAAAGAGGACACAGTGATAGTACAGGAGACTCAATATGTCTGTGCCATCAGTAAGTCACCAAGGAGGCCAGACCTCAGCCTCTGTGCTCTGATCTAGCAGTGGCTCTGAGTCACATCTGGCAGAGTGGGAAGAACACAGCAGCACAAATGTTTGATTATTCTTCTTAAAACATTCAGTTCAAAACTCCAACCTTGTTCCATACAGACACATTTCAGGGGTACATCCTCCCATTAACAGGAGCAAAGGAAACAGAGCTTTGAATGAGACCAAAAATAAACTGTCTGTCAGAGAGGGAGAGATCATTATATCTTTTCAAAAAAACAAGACATTAGGGACTTTGTTTCACTCCATTTGATGTCTAGTATTTCATGCCAACCCTTTAGAAACAAAACAACTAAAGTTGTTTGAGTTTGGCTTCTTTCTTTATATAATTCTTGCAGTCAGTGGCATTATAAGGGTCTCAACAATTACAGGTGACAAAGTATGTCTCTATTGCCACAATACTTTGCAAAGACAGGAAAAGTGGAGTACTTTGTGCTTTGTAGAAGCTGTAAGCATAGGGGAAAAAGAGACCCAAGGATCTCTGTACCAAAGACTATTTCCAACAGCTTGTGTGTTTCCTGTGCATTGTCCAATCCTTTGAATGTCAAAAGTCCCACTTGGTTTGGTTGAAAGGAAAAACATGCCGTGCACTACTAATTGAGTAAATCAATACACAGAGAAGGCCACAGAGGGAATGAAATGTTTTTGACACATACAGGCAATTGTTTTCAAGCTGCATAAGAGGAAGAAAACCCTGCTTGCCCTTTATGCCTTAATTAAGACAACCTCAGGAACACGGGGTGAAAGACCTTTCCTCTGCATCCTCCTCACCATTCTGCTCTTAGCTCCCTGCTGTTTGGCCATTAGTAAAAGTCAGAAGTCTGTGAACACAAAACAAGTCACTGCAGTCTCTAAGAAGGGATCCAAACACCAGATGGGTTCCCACCAAGCTCCAGAACAGCCTCAGAAATCCATGAAGGGAAATGTGTGGCGGACTGTTGTCATAACAGGGGCTTGATATAAAATGTATTTATAGGGTCCAATCACATGAACTATCTAAAGTCTTTGGTTTTTTTTCATGTACAAATATCTACATTTTCTTGGATATTTTGAATCCTTTGTCTCCAAAAAGGCCTTCCAAGGATATTCTTACAAAACTTTTACAGCCAAGAGTCTAACAAAGACAGCAATTTCGGCAGAAATCTTTTTCCAGAAGCTTCCTCTGGGCTGATGAGCACCCATGAAATAGCCTAAGACAGCTTGCTTTGAAAGCACTGTAAGGAGCTCCATGGAAGCCTGGCTTTTGAAGCCACTGAGATTTACCCTTTCCCAGAGCTTTTGTTGTAATGCAAATCTCTGCAGAGAGATTCACTCCAATGCAAAGAGGAGCAACCTCCTCTTTCTGGCTGCTGGAACTTTGGGCTCTGTCTAGTAGCTCTCGGTGCAAAGCTTTTCTGCCCTCTTTGTGTCTCCCTGGAGGTCAGACCATGAAGGGCTATCCCTGTGAGCTGCTGTGGTGGCAAACAGCAGAGACAATCTATGATGCACTGTGGGATCTGCATCTGGTTTCTCATCCCCCAGTAGAACCATTTGTAGAGATTCATATCCCTCTACACAAGGCACTGGCTTAGATCAATACTTTGGAGGCCCTCAGCCTGCTTTCCTCGTGAAATCTAACTCTTAAAGGCAATCTAGTGTGGACTGAAAAGAAGTCATTTCAGTCTTCCAAGGACTTTCATCCTTACCTTTTGTTTACTGCCATCTCTGAAATCCTCAAACTAGGATGGAAAGGGAAAGTAGACATCAGACAAGTTACAGCAACCACAGACTGAGCTCAATTAAGACATGCCTGTCTATCCCTACACCTAGATAGATAAAGGAAAGAGAAACAAAATGATAAGATGTGATTTTCCATCAGTCAGACAAGGAGATTAAGAGACCTGAAGCCTGTGAAGTGGTGTATGACCTAATCAAGATACATTATGGAAACCAGAAGAACAGTGGGATGAAAAAGTTACCAAATCAAATCCAACCAGAAAGTGTCCATAGCTTCAATCATAGCTGCTTCTAGCAACACTGGAGATTCTGGAGGTTATTCAATGGCATCTAAACCAGCTGTTCAGTAGGAGAAATGAATTGCACTGGAAACACAGTTCTTTGATTGAGAGCCAAAAGTCAAGATCATTAATCCTGATAACCAAAACAGCCGTGCACTGATTGAAAGGAGCAGGGTATAAACCTTCTTCTCCCAAACAGATTTTAACTCTCTGAACCACAGGTCTCCAGAGTTTCCTCTGATTTTGATTTGCTCTTTCATACCCTTGACTCCCAAAGTTAAAGCTCTGTGGTGGAGTCAGTGCCATATTCAACACTATCAGATTTACATCAGCTCATGTTGAGTGTATTTTGGGGGAGGGGAAAAGAAAAATCATGCAAAACACAAAAGATTCTCAAAAACAATTTGTAAAGAAAAAATTTCATCTTTGGTGGGGACAGTTTTTATACAAACCAGAGAGAGGAAAACAAAACTCAGCATTTAGAAACAATTTCTGGAGCGAGCAAGCAAGCCTTCATTTTTCTTAAAATCTGCAAATTTTTCTGAATCTTAGCACTTCTCAGGTTGCATTTTAATGTTCGTTTTTTCACTGGCTATAGTTAGTACATCCATCTGCAAAATGCTGCGGGATTATTTGAGACGAAAAGCTTATGCATATGAAATAATTTTTATGTATGTACTTATAAAAGAGTATTTCTAAAGTCACTTCCAGCATGCCAATTCTATTTCTTCTTATATTAATATAATGTTTAAAAACATCTTTGCTGTTCTATGATCACAAATTAATTTCTATGTGTTTGAACTTTAGAAATACATATATACTTTGCTGGAAATGTTATATTTAGCATAATCATAAGCTTCAGAGTTCCAAAAAGCTGATTTGGGAAGAAATGCACCAACTGATTTGGGAACTAGAAGCATCACTACCCACCCTTGTTATCTGCCACGGTGCATGGAATTAGATATTATTTTTCAAAAAAGAATGTCACATATAAAGTCATCCATTAAAGGTAACAGAAAGAGGCTTCAGCAAAACTTACATTCCCTTTTCCTTGATAGCCACAGAGTGCCCTTTCCTAACTGATTTCAGCAGCAGGAGACATCTAAAGGCTGAGTAATATACTGCAAGCAAACAAGTAATTCCATTAAACAGCCCATTCCTTGAACATTGCAATGAGTCTGCTTCAGATTGTTAGACCCAGAGTTACATCACTGAACATGGTGAGGCTTTCAGGCACTCAGAATAATCAATACACCTTTCAATACACCCTTTGATATGAAAATTCCCAATTTGAGGGGTTAGTTGAAAGAAACCTGATTTCAGCTCTTAAGTCTGATTCTATTTGTTACACTTCAGCTTTTGTCAAATCTAGAAATATCGATGTGTCTAGAGGGAAACTACTTTTAAATATTTAGTAATTATGAAAATAGGAGAAGCTCATACAGGCATCGGATTGATGACATTTCTGAAGTACTGTGAATGTCCATGGAAACTCATCACAAAATGGGTGGGATTATCTAGCACAGTGTAGACTGCAAAGAGAGAAGATTAAAATTAATTGCTTTGTTTGTTTGTTTGTTTTTTAACCCAGCAGTCAAGGACAGCCACTGCAACTCAGCCAATGTGCTGTAGCTCAGCACAGTGACCTGAATAAGGGTCCATTCCTTGCCATCATCTCAAGGGGTGTAAGTCAGGATGTTGGACCAATCTTTGTATCATCAGCATTGTACCAGCACCAGGCAGCTGGAAATCTAGCCTCAATCCTACAGATCTGCACCCAAAAATTCAGTCCTGCAAACATCCCAAGGCTGATGATAATTTCCATGGGTGGAACGACTGCAGGTACTTCAGCAGCAGCTTCTATTCCAAATCCCTCAGACTGTGTAAACACAACCTACATGAAATAATAGAGGATATGACCACCATTCATCTCCAAACTATATAAATATCACCAGTGATTCGTAAGACAGCAAATCCTGGGGCCAGACATCCTGTGAAGTGCAGTGTCCCAGTTCTGACAGTCCTCATGCCATTTAACCCAATAACCAACTTTTCATTAAAGTAAGCAATAGTGCTCTTCCCTGCAAGAAAAAAGGGAAGGTGAATAGCATCCCTCTGCTCCTCTGGATTTTGCTGCTGGCTAATTATCCATTTACAATTTATCAGCTAATTACACCTGTGCCCTGGCATTTGAAGACTAAGGGGCACACTTTATTTAATGGCTAGTAATTACACAGGCCTCCTCTGATCCCTGTGCTCTAACGAAGGTTTTTCTGTTGTCGTCCTTGTAAGGTCTAGAGGTTAAAGACCCCAGGACAGATGGCTGTGCTGTTGCACACAGAAGCAGGTATATACTTTATGGGATGATACAGGGTTCCCCAGTAATTATCTGTTAATGCAACAAATTATTTCCTTCAGAGCTCAATGTTGATCTGTTTGTTCACGTGTAGGTGAAAAATTACCAAGGTGCAAAAGGCAATATGAAGACCAATTCACTGCTAGTTTTCCCCTGGGAACAGGCCTTGCTTTTCAGCTCAACATCTACACAACCCACTGCTGCAGTAGTCTGCCTTGCTATGCAGCACCACTGAGATGTCCCTGTGAGACAGGGCCTGAGCCTCAAAATATATCTATGTGGAAAAGACAAACAGATATGGCAGGATGCTAAGAATCCTTTGAAACTTGGCACAGATGGTTGAATAGCACAGCTGGAGGGAATGAGACTTCAGGCAGGAATGCTGCCAGATATGGGAAATATTGACAGTAGTTACAGTTGTGCAGAACAGGTTTTGCATTTGTTGCCATTGGTGTTTGTGAAAGAAACTGATATTTGTGAGGATTATGCTCACATAATTGCCAAGGAGATTTAACTGTGGGTCATTTCATCATGAGAATGCTCAGAAAAGACGAGGAGAATTAGCAAGTGGCTTGAAGGCAGCACACACAAGTTAGGGTTCCTTACATTCCCAAATGTAACATTGTCCTGGAAGTTTTAAAGCCCTGCTACTCATTCCTCTAAATAGGGCCACTTTATGTCTGAAAGGGGACATTCACATGAGTTTGGAGGGGAATTTATTCCAGTAGTTGATAACCTGTACCTCGTATGTTTTCTTCTCTAGACAAACTGTGTCCCAGCCATTTATTACTAAAGAACCTTTAAAGTTTCCAGGCTCCAGACACAAGAGAAAGGTATTTACATATGCCTTCAAACAAGAGGGGCTTCAGAGATTGTGATATCCAAACCAAACACTTGCATCTCTAACCCCTCTTCAGAATTGGGTTTCTGAGCACCTCTGATTTTGGCAATGGATTAACTCTAGAGCAGAGTGGAAACTTGAACCTACCACTCCTATCCCAGCTCAGCTGGTAGTCGAATCATTTGCCCATCTGTGATCTGCACTAGCTGAATCAATCAACTCACATGAAAGGCAAATGATCTCTTAAGCTTCTTATAATAGAATCATTTCTCTTTCTCACCTTAGGCAAACAACTTCTTGGAAACCATCCTAAGTCAGCAAGACTGAAGCAGCATCTGATATAATGAGTTAATACTTCCAGTTAATACTTAAGAATTCAGAATGAAAGAAAAAGAAAAAAGTGGCTTTCACAAGTAATGGGATCAAGCTAATAGGTCCAGTGATGGCAGATAACATTTATGGATATATCAAATACTGCAGAGGGTTGTAAGTCCAATAAAAACCATTGTTGTGTATGTAATGTTTCTTCATTTAACTATGCATCAGTTCTACTGAAAATGCTTGTCCCCTTTTCACATGCACATTCACCTGTTCCTGCTGTTAGATCAGTGGCATCCATGTCCCCTGAGACCAGCCAAGCTTGCAAATATACCTTCTATTTTAAGAGAAAGCCATGAGAGGCCAGACTGGAGATCCTGTGAGGGACAGACAAATGAGAATTAATGTGGTCTCTTGATTTCCACAGTTAGCCAGCCAGGTAACTCTGCTCTGAAGAAACAAGTAGAAGCACAGAATCATTTAGGTTGGAAAAGACCTTTAAGATCAAAACCAGCTGTAAAACTAACGCTGTCAAGACTACCACCAAACCACATCCCTAAGCACCACATCTTCACATCTTCCAAATACCTCAAAGCTGGTGAACCATTTTCCTGGGCAACCTTTTCCAGTGCTCCATATCCTTTCTGTGAAGAAACTTTTCCTAATACCAATCTAAACTTCACCTGTGCAATGTAAGGCCACTTCTCATCCTATCATTGAGGAGAAGCCTCAAATGACACAATAAATACATTCTCTGATACAGCCTATTAAGGAGAGGGGCAGACAGCATTTAAAGCAGAGCTACAGTACACCAGCCTTAGTTTATCGGCTCTTGTATCGGATCCCAATAATGAGCAGATATGTTTCACAGTAGCTCAAAGCCCACTGTGAAGGAAAAATCAATTTCTAGTTGAGATTATAAAGGTTCCTATTGTGACTTTACTTACTTGGTGTCTAACACTGGAATTTTTCCCTACTTCAAATGATGTTATAAGAAATGAGAACAGAAAAAAAGGGAAGCTGTAAAGGCACATATTTGGATGAGTAACAATAGAAAAAGGGAACGGGTGCTGCACTTCATGGCAGCAATGCTTGCTTGAAGCTCAGAAATAGGAGAAATGTCAGGTCCTGTTCCAGATCTCTTGCTCAAGAAAAAGTGGAGGGAAGAGAATTATGCAGAGAGAAGCAAGTGGATGAGTCTTTTCTGGGTAAATAGCAGAAGTATTACTTTCTCTGGAGGATACTGGTAACTGAAAACAGTGCAATATGAAACAGAGACTCTAGGTTTTTGTGATGGTGATGAATCTTTGTTTTAAGAGTTGAGGTAAAGTATAGGAAATAGTGGGAATTTATATTTGATTCCAATAAGGAGAAACTGTTAAGGACTGAAAGGGTGAAGGCAATGCAGATGAAAGTGATCGTAAGACAGCAGAGGAAGGGAAAGAGTCCAGGAGAATGAGGACAGTGGACTTAAAAAAAACAGGGCGTCAGACTTGAACACATTCAGAACTGTGAGGGATGGTCTCTTGGGAAGATAATCTAAGGTAGGGAGGAATGCAGAGGATCCAGTAGTGCTGAAAGAGACTGTACAAAAAGCACAATAGCAGCCTATCCTGGTACAGAGTAAAGCACGTGAACGTAGCTTGAAACCAATATGGTTACATTAGGAGCACTTTAAAGGCTGAACAATCAAAAAACAACTGTACAGAAAGTGGGAACAAGGACAAGCAACTCAAAGTATAAAAGGACTAGCATAAGCATGCAGGGATAAATCAGAAAGGCTAAGGCACAAGTTGAATTACAACTCACAAGGACATAAAGGCAACAAAGGAGGCTATATAATTTTTGCAAAAGAAGAGAGGAAAGAAAAGCATAAGCCCATCAGTTAATGGAGATGAACAAATCTGACAATGCTGAGAATGTAACACTATCTCTGTGACAGCCTGCAAAAAAACAGGTTAGTTGTGACCCAACATTTAACACAATCATAATAAGAAGAGAGGTGGACAGAATAGGGAACAAGTTGCAAACTGCTTAAACAAGTTAGGGCTTGCCAGCACAGGGATATTAAAATGTAGTAAATTCAGGTGTGGATTTACCCCTGTGACTCAGCACCAACCACCAGTACTGCACATCTGTATCCACAGAAAAAGTGGGCAGAAGTATTGTTCCAGAAGCTTGTAGGTGTCTGACCTTGGCAAGGAGGTGGAGATACTGACGCACCCAGAATATTTCTGGGGATAAGAAAAAGTACATATTCACAAAGGCAATTTAATTTCAGCATTCTTAAGGCTTTGGGGGTTTTTTTGCCTTTTTTTTTTGCCAATTCCTTGAATCTGTTCATCTGAGAAGTGTGAAAAGGGCCCCCCATTTCCCAGTTCAGTGCAATTGGGTAATTCCAGCTTTGCTCTGGCATTTTCCATGGAGATTGGCCTTCAGAAAATATAGAAACAGTGCCTATAGTCAGAAACACAACTTCTTGGTGTTATTGGATGTGCTACCCAGCAGTTTCTGCTGCTAAGTCAAGGTATAGACAACCTCTTCTGCTCCAAGATGTTGTAATCTCTCTCCCAGCTGGCCAGGATGTCTCCCTGCCTACCATCCTCCATATGGCACAGACCAGATGAAGTGTGTGCTCTCAGGACTCCAAGTTTTAACTGTCCTCTATTAATAACACAGATTCTTCTCTCTACAACACAAAGTGACTCCATAGCATTTTCTGGTAAAGGAAATTATAGCTTGGCATCTGTTCTTTTCACTGCCAGAACCAGATTGCTCATCTTATTATATCTTACAAAATTGCTCAAGACCTGCAAGGAGAAAATGGATTTTCAATACGGCTTTTTTTTTTGTTTTAATAGGCACACTTAAGATCATGAAATGCCCCTTCCAAACACACCACAGCACTTTTGCAGGGACAGACATCATAAGGGCATTAGGAAATAAAACTGAGGAGCTTCAGAACATAACATCCCAAGATCAACCCTGATACCAAGATCATCTCCTTGATTAAAAAGCTCTGGGCAGTACTGTCCTGTTTCAGCTCAGCTGGGAGCAAATCTACCACTTAACCCTGGCTGGTGAGTGAGCACAGCAGAAAACATCTCATCACACAAAAAAAGGAGATTTTGCAGCTATTCACTTCTCCTGCAATCTCTTCATTTGCAGGTGAACTAAACTCCCACAGCTGGAATTTCTAGCTGAGACACAAAAGAACTTTCAAGAACATGACACAATGGCACAGGTTCAAAAGAGGAAGCACCCTGGCAGTCAGGATTTATATTCCTATCCACTATCACCCATGTTAGGGGATAGAAGGACCACACAGCCAAGAAGAGCTGTATATCTGCATTTAACTGTGCTCTCTGCTGAATAGAGGTTACATTAAATCAATAGAGAAGATAATTCTTGACTTTTATCCTGCTGCCGCACCTTGACAGCATGATAAAGTTGACAACCACCTGCTGGATTACACATGGCTTTCCTAAGCCTCACATGAATCAACAAGAGAAATAAAACTCCAAGAGATCAGGATCTGTGGAAAACAGTATACCCTAGCAGGTAACGTCTTCTACAAAATCTTTACAAAACAAGTGAATGTCTCCATTCCAAGATATCATTTGAATTTCTTTATAGGGCAGTCAGCTGTTGTGTTCACCAAATGTCATCCAGAGAATAGGGAATATTAATAAATATCCATTATCCATATGGTACTTACACCATTTGCTTGTATCTCGTGTACTATTGCCCCTGCACCACAAACCTACATAGCTTGAAGGCTCAGTCCATAGCTGGCCAGGTCCCAGAAGCATTTCCAAGGGGCAGCACCCACACACAGATCTCAAAGCAGTAGGAAAGCTCAGAATAGAGTCCAGCTCCAGCATAAAAAAGATCAGCTTTTGGTGCCTTTTGAGAACACCAGAATACAAAAGCCAGGAAAAGAAAAATGGCCTGACTTCCAAGTCAAACTGCCCCACCTCTCTTAGGCTCACACTTCTGATTTAGCCTCTTTACATATCTTCTTCCCTATCCTTGCTCAATCAGGTCTTAGCAGAATCCAGAAGGGAAACCCACAAATATGGTATAAGCTTCTAAAAGAAAATTTGCACTCCAAAATTGCCATGTTCAAATTATTGAGGAAATGATTGCAATAAAATTGCCTTGAGAGACTGTCACCTCCCTGAATTCCCAGTTCAGCAGGTACATCCAGCTCAGGAGCACCCATGACCAATAATGCTGCACCCTGGTTGTTGGTCAGCAGCTGAGCACAGGGAGTTTTTTCTCCCTTTTCTCAAGTATCACAGAAGCAGCACATAGGAGGCTTCCCCTTCCAGGAGAGCAGCTGGAACCATCTCAGTAAAGCAGAGGGGTCAGGGTGAGCAGCACTGTACCCTGGAGAGATGAAGTCTCTGTTCCACAGGTGCACTGTGCAGCTCAGCCAGGTAATGCAGCTGTGCTGGCTTGAGACATAAATCATGCATTAGCATTTTCATTCTCTGTCCACAGGGCACACAAAACTAACCAACATGGTGCACAACTCAGTTCAGTTCAGTGGCAGAGCTGCCATTCCAAGGGCATTCATTAAATGCAAGTGGCCAAAGGCACAGCACAGTGGCCATTCCCCTTCAAGTGTTTTCAGAAGACACTTATTTTTCTAATCTTCTGGCGTTTGATATTAACAGATCACTCCTTCACCAGTTTCATCTCCCTCCAGCATAAGTCTTCATTACCTAAAATCTTCATGACTGCTTCTCTCAAAGGACTCCAAGATGTGCACTTGTCTTCACACGTGTAATCACAACCCTTCCCAGACATACAGAAATCCTGCATTACACTGAGAAAGTTAAGGACACAGTCTGCAGAAATCTCCTTTCAGCATAAAGCTTGTGCTCTTTATAGTAATGATTTTAAGATCAGTCTGAACTATAGACAGAGGATCAGTGGTTCCACTCCACTGCAATTCCTTTCTGGGAATTTACCATTGGGTAATACAGAACAGCACCAAATAATGTAAACACCAAAATAATGAAAGATAAAATGTAAGGGGGCTATAGGAGCTGCAGCTTCAAGTGGCATTTGCCAAGGTTGTTTTGGCCAATTTGAAATCAGTAAATGCACTCTGCATTCCAAGGGAATAGGCACCTGTAAGCAGTTTGAGAAAAGAAGCCATTGAAAATGAGATAAGAGAAAGGCTATGACTGAGCTGAGTTCAGGAACATAAAAAATACTGAGACCAATTACAACCAAGGCTCAGACTGTGCAAGTCCACCCATGGTTAGAGGGACTGATGATGCTCACAGTTTACCAGACCTGAAGACTCTGAAATCATTAAATCCAGAGATCACCTCTATCAAATGAGAAAGTGTTCACTGAATGCCCTGAGAACTCCACCATTTAAACCTTGAAAAAAGTAAAAAAATACCACCACCTACAGTCATTAAACTGTTTTAAAAAGTCAAATTTTGATTGCAGAAACATAATCTGGAAACAGTCTGTGAATCTGAATTATGGTGAGTCATGCATATTTTATTCCCCTCGTCAAGTGTAAATGAATGCCTAATGTATTTAAAGTTTCATCTATTGCCAGGTTGTTTTACCAGCAGATGTACAAAGGGAAAGAGTTGACAAGGAAGCTAGAAGCAAGACAGTTTTCTCAGAACTTGAGATCCTGAGTGAAGCAGCACAGTAGATCTAGCCATGGTCAATATATCCTAAATGGTACAGAAAAAGACAAAGGAAAGAGTAAAAAGACAAAGGAAAGAATAAACAGTTATGGGAAGAAAAAAAAAATCTTCATTGTTACTGGGATGAAATGGGATGGGTAGAGCTCACAGCTGTGAACCACCCTGCTGCTCTCCCAGTGAACCAGCAGGTTCTGGTCTCTTAAGTATCTTGACCACCCTGAAGTTTCTTCCAATGCACAGGAAGTAATTTCCAGGAGCCAACAATACTAAAATACAGCCCTCATGCCCTCCCTCTTTCCCTGATCATGTATCTGATTTCTGTGTGGGACATTTGGGAAGTTAGGCAGCACAGAAAACTTGGAAGGTGGAAAACACATGGGGAAGGGGAAAGGATGTTTTCAAAACTTCCCATCTGGTTTGCCTCACCAGATAGCCCAGACCCATGAAATGTGGTGCAAAAACCATCTGCCTGCCTATTAGTGCTCTGGAGAAGCACCAAGGAGCCTGCAGAGAGGGCAAGGTGGCACAGACCAGCCTACAGATGTAGAAGAGACCATGAATTGGCAGGTCTCAGAAAAACATTCTATCCAAGAGACAGAAACAACTCAAGGCCTTATAGGCAAAGCAAAAAGCAGGTTTTAGTTTGGCAGCCTCTGAGCCCCACACCCATTCTATCTCCTACAACACCAAAGCTTTATCATTTACCAAGAGGCCTGGAAAACTATCAAATCATCAAAAGTAAATGAGTATTTCCAGTAACATTTTTTTTTCACCTAGTTTATTCCTAATGACTAGAAGCCACTGCTCATGGAACAGTAGGCATGAGAGATGGAAGGAAACCAAAGGACCAATTAGGTCATTAATCCATCAAATTGACAGAAGATTAGTTCCTAAAGCATATTTCTTACTGTTTCATCCAGTTTATGCTTAAAAAGCCCCAGCAATGGAGAGTTTATCCATTCCCTTAAGGAAATCACCCACAACTTGTTAAATATCTCTCATCAGGACAATTCCTAGACTTTCCAGCTTACAGTTTCCCTTTTTCTTAATTTTATGTTCCTGCTCTCAGCATCCTTTTGTAGGCCATTCCCCAGCACACATTCAGCAAGTGCACATGCATCCCCCCTTATCCTCTAGCCACGTGAATGATATTGAGTAATTTCATCCTTTTCAAATGCATTTTCTTCCAGTCCTTCAGATTCAGGAAAAAGTGGTACATTCTTTGGGGATATTTTCCCTCCCGAACTTCCCTTCCACCTGTCTCTATGATCTGCTGTCCCACTGGATTTGAAAAAACCTGCTGCATTGATCTGCTGAAAGTAGTAAGACAAAAAGACACAGATGATTATCGAATAACATCAAATGCACCAAAGTCATTCCAGAGGGGAAATATAACACAGACAATTTTCTTCTTTCAGGAGACAACGGGAAGGAAGATTGGCTGGCTGTTCACTCCTCTCTCAGTAAGTTTGTTATTCAAATGCACCTTTACCTGCCTAGCAGAAGGACTAGGCCAACCTCTGGTACAGAGTAAAAAGGCAAGTATGAACACAAAAAACACTCCCAGGCAAGCACGTTCCCTATTGGCACCATTACATCCAGCCATGGCAGAGCTTTGGATCCCAAAGCACCACTCTTCCCTCTAGGTCGAGTCTCAACTTCCCCATGGGCTGAAATGGAGAGCAGCTGCAGTAATTGCTTGTGGGACAGCTGACTGTAGTCAAGGTCGAGGCTGCCCTTTGCTAGATGCCAAAAATCTCAGCTGAAGACTGGCTACACACTGGAGACATCAGAAGGGACAGAATGCCTTCCAGTCTCAGGGCTGGAAATCAGAGAGGGATCACACACCACAGAGCTCCAAAATGGAACAAAGCATTCTAACAAGATGTTTTTGATTAGGCAGAAATAAAGATTAATTTATTAGTGCAGCATCTAACAGAGTTGCTGCCTGTAATTACAGGCAGAGGAGTGCCACAGACAGCACAGCCTCTGGGTATCCCCAGGCAGAGATTCCCAAGGGAGACAGTTCTTCTCAGGGTAATTGTCTATGGACTTGCTGAGTAGAAATACTGCAGAACACACTACACAGTAGTCCAGCCCCACTGAAACAAGAAGCTTGTGCAGATTTCTGTGTGATGGCCAGGACAGCACAGCCACATGAGCCATTCCAGTGAATGCCATTTCAGGAGACTGGAGAGCCACAGACTACTAGGAGAGTCCAGAGGTGGTTCTGCTTCAGGTAGTGTCTGAGCTTTCAGCAAATAAACAACATTCGCTGCTCCTAGTTGAGAACAGGACTTAAGGATCACAAGAAACAGAAAACTGCTTCTGACAACACCAGCTCTGTCTCCTCCTCACACGGATGGAGGAGATCTCATTAATGCATTTTTACCCCACACTGTCATAATCTCTCTTGACTTTCAATGGCTTTGAGCTACAACCACACACCTTGAAGAGCCTGATAAACTCAACTTTAAACTGATTATTGAAATATCCAAGCTGTTCATGTAATGACTGCCAGCTGAAGCTGCACTCTCTTCACTGCTTAATCTTCACTTACAGTGCCAGAATTCATTTGTTCTTTCCCACTGCACTCCTTATACCCAATTGTGCATTCCCAAACCCTCACACATACCCCTCTTCCCACCTCCAGTGAGCACATTGCTTAGGATTTCTGGAAATAGCTCATTTAAGGGAGAGCTTATTTGTTTCAAGCAATGAACAAAAAAGAAAAAGCAAAAGGAACAAGTCAATTACTGTTTAGTTGAGGACAAAACTAGAGCATCTTTGATAACTTTATGTGCAGCAGCAGCAGAACTTCATATTTAATTATTTTCCACTTCCTCTTCTGAATTCCTAAGCAATATTAAGTAGCATCAGCTCTCCACACTGCCAGAAGCAATTGCATTTAGAAGTAAGATGTCCCAACATAATTCTAAGAAGAAGCTGTAAACACCACGATGCAGCCACCACACCCAGCAAGGGGTATGAGCTCTTTCACCACCCTGCCACCACCTATGGCTTCAAGCAATCCATGGACTTACCTTAAGGCCTCATCTGAGTGAGAAATCCCCACACCTCTGCCACAACAGACAAGTCCCTCCTCTAAGTTGCCTCCAGCTCCTTTCATTCTCCTCCAAACCAAGTGACAGAGGGAAGAGGAACTCAGAGCTCTCAATCCAGAAGCATCCTCCACATTGCTAACCTCTTGCTCCTCCTCCCCGTTGCAAATTTGAAGGTCCTTTTCCTTTGCAGCTGTTCCCACTCTCTCCTGAGGGCCACAAAAGCAAGGGCAGACAGATGCAGCTTTCTGCAGAAAAGGTCACTTGCTGATTGCTTGCCAGGTGAGGGACAATGTCCATCCCCCTGAGGAAGGCAGACATCATCTCATCTGCGTGACATTTGCACAGTGCTTTGGAACACCACTACGTAAATGTACAGCAATCAGGGATGTTGTTCAAATCCTGCAAACCTATCCAAAGCCAAGAGGGCAATACATTCAAGTATCTAGGTCTGTGTACTTAATAATCAGAAATGAAGTACAGGGCCTGTAAGCAAGTCCAGGTTTGCTCAGATCTATGGCCAACAATTCACAGTTTTGCTGAAAAGCTAAATTCTCTCCAAAGAGAATAAAATTCAAACCATTTGAAGAGATCATGTGCCACTGCATTTGTCATTGCCATGGCCAGAAAATTATCCAACCCATCAAACAGCATGCACAGTCTTTGCAGGTGAGTCATTGACAGCCTTAGGCACAAATCAGCAGGAACAGTAGAGGTCAAACAGCACTATGGTGTGGGCACTGAGGCCAGCAAAAACTGTGAACACACATAGATTTGAGGACACTGCTTGGCAAAGTGTCATTTTCTAATTCCACTGAAGCCATGGGAACACTAACACTGCAACACTCCCCCACCTTCCCCAGCCCAATTAAGCCCCAGATAAAAGATTAGGCAGTGGTGATTTACCCAATCCCCCATGCAATGCAATCAGATGTTTAGAAACACCACGAGTCCTGAATTCCAGCTATTGTGTCTTCTTATGTTTTTGCCTCACAGATCAAAAGCTTTTTGCACATTTTCTGTTATGTAACACCATCTACTGACCTAAGACATTTGCCTTTATTAATAAAATACCCTGCAACAATACCCTGAAAGTCACAGGTAAAAAGTGCTGGCACTCCACAGGGCAATAGATGTGAAATACTCCAGTACTTTTGTCCAGGGTTTTCCATGCAGCTCCCTGTTTAATGAGTCCATCACCAGGTTTAATGACCTGCCAGAGCTTTAGAAACACTCTTCCCTCCTCATCAATGATTCACATGCAGTCTTAAAGCTGTGCACAGATTAAAGAGGCTGCTGCTCTCCCACCTCACTTCAACCCAAAGTGGTTTTAAATATTTCATCTCACCACAGAACTCTTCTGTACACATCCCAAAGGTGCTCTGAGAAGCTCTCACCGGGAGTTCAGCATTACCTGGCAGAGGGCCTGCTGGCACCACAAGAAAGCTGTCACTGCCAGGCATGCCCACATCCTATATTTACTTTCTTTAATGAGTCCTGCATGACCCCAGCTGCCAAGAGTGGGGATAGGATTTTCTGAGGTAGTTGATGCTTTTTATGGAAAAACAGATGGAAGGCCTGACTGCAGGGATAGAACAAAATACCTGATCTGTAATTACTGGGGTCAGCAGGAGTTTTCCTTCGACTTCAAGGGAAATGGAATCACGACCCTCTTCTTCTCAGCTCTGAGGGGATTTAGAGAGTATCCAGAAACACAGACTGGATCTTGCACTTCCCAGGTGAGCATGTCAAGGAATAGCAGTCTAATAGGATACTCACAATGCCCTGTAGCTCTTACTGTGAAGCAACCCTGATGTGAGAAGTCATATGGTCCAGGCTGCCATAGAGACTTCCCCCCTGCCTCCCCACACAAAGCAAGACTTTGCCCTGTGGTGCAGTCCTCATAAGCACTTTTTTGGTCCCAGGGAAAGGAGAGCCAAGTAGCATAGGGAAGAGGGTGAAAAGACCACAACCCACCCCCCAGCTTTGCAACCAATGGCAGGATTTTGCTGATACCACTCCAAGCCACCACTTTGCCTTCTCCCAGATGGGAATGATACCAGCAGATCTCACATTCTAAGCTTTTGTGAGCTTGGTGGTCCATGGCTAAAAGCCACAGTCTCCACATGCCTGTGGTCAAGCATGACATAGGAAAGGTTCCTCAGAAGGTCACCCTGGGGTCCTCTGGAAAAGTCCTGACCTTTAGATTTTCATTTAAATCAACTTAAACCTTCAGAACCTCCATGGCACAGAAGAGTCTGCCCCCCACAGGAAAATCTCCCTTTGCAGCATCTGTCCATGGTCAGGAATGTGGTTGAGGAACCAGATGATTCCCCTACACTGCCAGGGACAGTACAGCAGGCAATTCTTGGTCACATAATTTCTTTGGCCCCATTTCTTCTCTCACCCCATAATGGAAAATGTGGAAAAAAATCCTTCAAGAGATGAAGGGAGTCACATCTGTGCACAGCAGATGTGGCCAAATCATGAAAAATGTTGTTTGTTGGCACACTCAGAAAACAAACCCTTGCCTTCTCCTGTGTAATTCAGCCTTTTGTGTAAAAGGAAACAGTGATGACCTCTGTAGGCCTGCAAAGGGTAGACCTGACTGAGACAGAATACAAAGATCCCTTTACTCAGTGTAAAACCAAACAAAAGTGAGCAATAAAGCTCTGCAGAAAACAAGCAGGTAAGTACTTGTGTTTTATCTTCAGTCAATACCTTTTCAGCATGGCTGATCTCTGAAATCTGATTTCATGTAGTTCTGCAAACCCATACCCCCTGGGAAGCTTGCATTGCTCTTGCTGAGCAGTAGCTCTCACTTCATTTGTCCACACAATCTCTACACAGCTGTCATCTTGACATCCAAGCAAGCTTAAACAAAAACATAATCTCTCCATAAAGCACACCTCTCTTCTCAAATAGCTGTTTTCTCGGGTGTCCCTTTCCATGAAATCCATCACCAAACCACTTTGCCTTCCACAGTGAAGGGAGGATGTTTAGAGAAGAGAGCTCTGTAGCACATCACAGTCTCAATTTACTGTGGCTCATTGCCTTTCTTGCTCACTCTAATCCTTCCTGGAGGTGAGAGGGCCATGGCATGGGTTCCTGGCCAGAGTCACTGCAGCAGCCATGGAAAGATACATCCTCACTGTACAACGAAGCCATCAAGAAAAGAATGTGGCAAGAGAGAGCATTCAGTTAAAGGGCTGTGTGATGAACAACTGGACCTTGAGGGGGATGGAGCAACCACCATGAAGGACAATAAGGCAGGGAAATATCCACTGCCATAATGTCAATTCACTCTCTCTTTCTTTCATATCCCTTCTTGTCTAGTGACTGAGGACTTTCAGTGAAAAGAAACTGATCAGTGCAGTTCAGCCCACATCCAGGAAACACTGTGGTTCCCCACTACCCCCTGTCAGCTCCAGCTGTCTTACTCTGCTCAGCCCAGGGTGAATGTCCATGGTTCTGCACATCTGTCCAGAAATCCTTGCAGTTTAACCACAGCACTAAAGCATTACAGCAAAGGAAAAGAGGCAGGTGCTGGGCTGTTTCCAAACTGCCTTCCACTTGGCTGTCTCCAGTGCAGCTCAGCTAGAGAGCAACACCCCAACTGTCCCAACAGGCTCCTCACTGGAGTAATGGTGCCAATGCCTGGGCACCCCACTAAGCCACCACTGCCACCAGGGCTCCTGAAGCAAAAAGCCATCAGGTACCCACTGTACTACCAAAAACCCTACACATTCAGGAGGTTTGAACCTTATGGAAATCAAGATTTATCAAATCCAAATCATCCCCAGCAGAAGCTGGGTGACCTTAAAGAAGTTTCCTCGGGTTTGAACTTATCCCAGGTTATATAAAATTGCGGCAGTAGTCTCAAAGATGTGAAACATGGGTATGAGAGTGCAATTATGTTAGAGTTGATTGCATTGAGGAGTTAAGGTTAGGGGAACCAAACTCAAGCTGGTGTGAATCATCGCAGTTCCACTGGAGGGAACAGTTACATTACTTACTCTGGATGAAAATCTGTTTCACTAAGTTGAACAGAACAAGAAAAGGGCTATAAACAGAATCACACTTATAAAACAGTAAACCACAATTTTCTGTTCTTAAAATAAGTCTCTCTGCAACACCAGATTCCAAAACTGGGGCCATGTCAGATGAAAGGCAAGGCCCTCCATTTGCTTACATACACAAAAAGGATATAACCTGATGACACCTGTCACATATAACTCACTTGCCACATCAGGAAGCAGAGCTCATAGATGGACAGACCCAGCTCCCCCTCAGTCACCTGAGAACATTGTTTAAATATTTTCTCCAGATGCAAAGCCAGCTCTAAGGCTTGCAGCACAGGTGTTGGATTTTGGAGGCTGAGGCTCCATGCTTGCTTCTACTACAGCTACTCCTGAGCAAGGATTTTAAGTTGTGTCTGAACCAGTCAGCCTCCAGGATTACCTTGCACATACACCAATGAACATCTATGCAAAAAATATCCTCAGCTGAGGACCAGGGACTTGTGCCCATGACATTGGGTTCTTCCCTCCTGGAGATGCCCTCTCATTTTCCTGCTCTTTCTCTTTTCACTGAATCACTGGAAACTCCCTGAGGTCTCTGCCACAGGGAACCAGGATCAAGAACAGACCTGCAGCTCCTTATTTCTAATGTCCAGCTCTGCCGTATTCTGCTTCCTCCCACAGCCCAGGTGGAGAAAACTCCTGAGCTCTGTTTTCTAAGCAAGTAGCACTCTGCAAGGTGGCTCGGTGCACTGCAGGGTGTTGGATAGACCTGCCAACACCAGCAGTCAGAAGTGATCTCTCACACTAAATTTTTGGGATGTAGTGCTGGGGTAACAGATAAGCTTTTGAGCACTTTAACCCTTATCACATCAGTCTGCCTACAAAAGGCTCTGACTATTCCAGTCAGCTGATTGAAAACTACAAAATGAGGATGAGCACTTTGACTTCACAGTGCTCTGTAATGCCAGAAATGTACACCGACCTTGGTGGCCCCACAACACTGAACCACATAATGCTGCACAGCTCCCCACCAGCCTCCATCCCCTGGAACAGGGCCAGACTTTGCAAAGTGGAGCATTAAATCAGCAATCCTCTGCTTCTCTGACATCACCGTGGGACTCTGCTGCTCAGGTTTCCCTGCTACAGGAGTTTGATTCACAGTAGCAGGCTTTTCAGCTATGGCTGTGAAGCTGATCTACATATTAATATAATAACTCTTTACAATTCAATAAGATGAGAAGTGGAAAAATATGAGAAAGAAAAGATGAAGGCCTCTGCAGATGTTGTCCTCCCATATGGTATCCCATATGGTTGTATTTCACTGCTGCTTGGTTTTATAAGATCTCTCTCTCCAGAGGGTAACCCCAGCCCCCTTCCATACTGTGATCAAGAGATTGATTAGGAAACAGGTAACACTGCAGGCCACTTTGTCACTGCTGATAGAAGTGCTGAACAGCCACTGCTAAATTACAGCTATCAATCTCCCAGCCTGTACATGGATCCATTAATTATTTCTTCCATTTCCCACAGAGACAGATGCTTCCTGTTTTCTTGACATAAGCTGTGTGGATCACTTGCCCATCTGGCTTCAGTGTGTTGCTATAATGGTAGTTTTCCCTCAGATGTCATGTTACAATTCCTAACAGCCTCCACAGGGAGACAATATTATCACTTAGCATGTCTAAAGGATACATCTCTAATCCTCCAAAAATTTGTTAATTCACCCTGGAATTACTGGATTACGTTATGATGTGCTATTAGCCCAGATATACAGGGTGTGTGTAAGGATGGGAAACTGGTACCAGTGACATGACCAGCCAAACATCACAGTGATGACCAGTGATAAAGTACACGAGCAAAAATCTGAAAGCTTGCTTTCACATCAGAACATAGGGCTGAGCCTTAATAATTACAGACATAATGAGAGATAGCATTCCATGACCTGCTTGCTTAGGGAAAGCACAGTCCCCATGCACAATGTATGGCTGCAGCTACAGCAGGGCCCAAGGATGATGATGCTTCTTTACCATCATGCAGGACACCAATGGGGTCTTGGCAAGGGAGAAGATCTGACCAGTCCCCTGAACACACAGAAAGCTCCAGGGTTTCTACTATGAGAGGAAACTGGACATCGCTCCAGCTAGCAGATATAGAAAGGAAGTGGCTTGGGAAATTTCCATTTCAAGTTCACACCCGGCCCATAACATGTGAGGGGAAGATGGCCATAGATGTGACATTAGAGCAATTCTACAAATAATCTCTCCCGAGCATCAGCTTCTCCAGGCAAAGAGGAATGAGTAGTTTTGATAGCAGTTCCTTTTTCATGACTCACTTCCATGTCATTACACCAATAAAATCCTGTCTCTCCAGGGTGTTTTCCTCTAGTGATTAAAGTTATGAGCCTTCAACCTTGTGCCTTATCAACACTACACAACACATACTATAACCACCTAGAAACTTGCTGCCTTTCATCCCTTATTGCTTAATAAACTTGCCAGCAGACCTATTGCAACAGAATAATGAGGCTTAGCAATTGCATTCAGCTCAGTAAATCTAGGAGCAGTGCTGGTTAAAAATAAATAAAATTAGATTAAAAAAACTCTCACAACTAATTGCGGAAATGTGGGGAATTATGAAAAGATCCCATCAGTTCAGCCAGAGTTCAAAAACCTCTCACTCTGCTGTTTCAGCTGTTGAAAGAAGAAGCAGTGTGAGAAAAGATGAGAGAAGGGACTTGCATAAATCTAGAAGAGAAGGAAGAGATATCAGGGCATATCCACATACAGTGTGTGCCTTAGGGAGCTGCTGCAGGAACTGCAGACAGCATGGCCTTTGGCACGAGATGCTCAGGAAGGGAAGGAATGGTGCTCAGAAGCAGGTGCTTTGGCAGAGTGTTGGAGGGAAGGCAGCCCAGCACCTGGCTCCTGAAGTTTCAAATTTGGTGAAATTTCAGCCACTTGACATCAATAACCTGCAGTTTATGCTGTGTTAGTGCTGCAATTGGGCATTTTCTGGCATGAGACACACAACAGATCTTCTTCCAAGGCAAGGCACATGGGCAGTAGTACTGCATGTGCAGGGACTCCTGACACTGCTCTAACTGAGCAGCCACATGAGGGCCATTCAGGTCCAGATGCTCAATCTGGAGGTGCTGAAGGTACAGCTGTTTTCCAGCATTGCCTGTGTATGGAGCCTGTGGTAACCACATTTCCACCTCTGGCTGCTCTGTTTGGGTCTGACAGGCCCACAGAAGATCCCACCTGCAAGATCACACACAGACATCTGTCAGGGCTCATGACACTGTCCCTTACATTCTGGGCAGCCTTAGACTGTTGCAAGACTTAAAGCCACATAAATTTATTCAGTCCCCAGCAGGTCGTAAGAGAAGGCAAGAGCCATGGCCTTCCCCATATCCATTTCCCTCCAACAACGAGATCATGAGGGGAAAATGCCCAAACCACCCCAGGATTACCAACAAGTACAATGAATCTCTTCTTCCTCTACACCCCCCTGGATCTCCAGGATCCAGGGTGATCACAAACCTCCAGCAGCTGCCACCACTACCCCAACGCACTTTCTCCAGCTACCAATTTGCAACTGGATCTAAACTTGTGTCGGTATTCCTGGGAGAAATTGCTGCTGCAGGTGTAAGCTGCTGCCCTGCCTTTCCACCAAGAAAGGCAATATATGTCCCAAATAGAGAACAAGAAAAGGGAGCTCCATCTCCACAGTGCACTTCACAGTAAGTGCTCTAATTTATAGCACATGAATACTGTACATATACCGCTGCGTTTTGCAGACATTATCATCTCAAAGGGGAGGTAGGAGGTGGGAAAACAGCTTGTAACAACTGTAGCTTAGACAGCTGCTTTCTTTGCCACGTCTAATGCTGTTTAGGGAGGTAAAATAGGTCTACCCAGCAGAGCTTCTGCTTCTGCTAGGATACACCGCAGCTCCATGTGGGGCTTCTGCTGAATAATTAGGTTCAAGGCAGAATCATGTAAACAATTTTGTAGAGGCTTTCTGGGAGAAAGACAAATACATTCCTAACTCCTAGCCCAATCCCTTTCCCAGAAAGAAACTACATTGTCCTCATGTTGGGCTTTTAACACAGTTTGTGTGACCCAACCACTGTGGCTGAAAATCTGTGGACAGGATTAATCTCCCACAATGCCAGGAACCATAGCTAATGGCATCTTTTAGCTGCTTACAAGACTACTTTAAAAAGTTTTTCTCAACACCAAAAAAGTTAGTCCTACTCTTTCTTCCCCTCCTCCTTTCTTTCCCCAACCTGATTATACATGTCCTTGTCCTCCCATGTCCTTGTGTCAGACCCTCCACAGAGCCAGTTCAGCTCACTAATCTGACAGAATATTCCTTCCTTTATTCTGTCCTGGGGGAAAACTTTTGGCCAAGTTTGTTTTTGTGTCAATTTAGTGATTTAAATCGTCTCAGCAGGACCTGACTAGCAAAACCAAAATCAAAGCTGACAATAGCTCTACCACTAAAGATATACAAATGGAAAGTGAAAAAATTCAGGATCAGGAAGACACTGGACCAGCTCAGCTGCACTACTGAGCTACACCCTCCATTAAACATGGCATATTTCATATTACACTTCTTTATATTAGACAAATAGGTGATTTCTCTCCTAAAGTCCACAGGATATAAGAAATCATATTTTCACTGATCTAGTTTGTTCTAGTTGCTGGATATCTTGGCTCCACTGGCTAAAAGAGTAGCTTTTTCTCATTTGTGCTTGGAGTTTGCCTTGAGGAAGATTGGCAGGTTGCAGCTATGACATCTGTAATGGTAACAGCATGGGAAAGGACTGACAAGGTGATCCTGTTTTAGTAAGTGGAATCACACTGCACTTGTGCAGCCTGAAAGAAGGCATAATATGACCCAGGACTTTTAGCACATAGATAAATGGAGGAGACACGATGTCTGGTTGTGGAAGCCTCTGAGATCACCAGAAGCACAGCATAGCAGTGAAGACAGTGGATCACTCTTTGCTCATCCTATTCTTGCACAGGTGCTTGTGGTGTGACAGCATGGTGTTGTCACAGATCTCTGCTCTGACCCACCAGAGCTACCATCAGGTCTGGTCTAGACCCTGCAGACACAACCCAACAGTGGCCAGTAGCCCATCTTGGCTCCTTCCTTCCCTGCTTTGAGCACTCAAAAGCTTTGCTTTTTCCCTGTAACAATGTTAGGCCAAGAGTCTTGCACATTGATGGTTTGTCTGAGCAGCACAGAATTGCCATGGTTACAGCCTTATTTGTGGACTTATAGAGAGCAGCAGGATTCATGGAGCCAAACTCAAAAGCTCACTTGTACATCAGAGAGATACAACTGGGGATGAGTCAACATCAGAAGGAAAATAAATTGCTCTTCCCACCACTCAAAATGCCAAAAGGGACAGTTAGGAAAAGCATCATTGCATCAGGGATTTGAGAAAGGTGAGCTCAATCCCTTTCATTAAAGGGCTTAGGGAAATAACTAACCTCCATTCGAGTGAGTAGGCAGCTGCAACTCAGTGCCCTTTCTCCTCAAGGGCAAAGTTTAATTATTCTCTCAGAAGTGCAAACTCCTTCAAGCAGTTCTCTTTGCTCCTTATTTTGTTTCAGCCAGAAGTTGTGAGGTTCTAAATGCCCCGCGTCTCCTGGATTCTCTGCTTGCAGCAGCACTAAAGGAGGCTGTGAGAGGAGGTCAAGGTAGGGCTCAGCCTGGAAAAAACATCTCACCTGTGTGAGCTTCCCCCTCACAAGTGTGACATGACAGATCCACAGCAAACCCTGCAGGTGCAGCACTAAGGAGCTGAGAAGGGCAGCTGTGTCCTGGCTGCCCCTTTGGGTAGTGCTATCCCCCTTAGGAGCTTGCTCCATTCATCCATGAGAGGTCATCACCCTCAGCCCAGGCCAAACACAGCCTGAACACAGCCTGAGGCCAGAACCCACACATGTTCTCCCTCCCTCATACCTGCAGCATGGGCAGGTACCACGAGGTCCTCAGTCATGGAACACCCTTGGTTTTGGTAGCAATTCCCACAGTGATTCACTTGGCCTGCAAAACAGCCAGACAGGCATCCATACTCCAGCTGTACAGCACTGTCAAATCTCAGCACCAAATACCCCAGCAGCAAAGCTAGTCCAATGGCACCATGCTGGAAAGCTGGCCACAACCTCAGGGACAGCGCAACAATTCATGGCCTCAAGGGATCCTCCCCACCAGGCACAGACAGTAGTACCAGGGTGGGGCTGGTATTTGCCCTGTGGTGCTGTGAGTCAGAATATGACCAATAAGCTTCTGTATTTATAGGAAAACACACTCCAACACCACAACACAAACTGATTGCATCAGTCAGAGCCCTTGGAAAGCATCTAGAAAGCAACAGGAGCCCATCATTGTCACTTCTGGAGGTCACTGTCCGTGAACATGACCACATGAACTCCTTTATCAGGCTTCTTCCAGCACAAGATGATAAAAATCAGGTTCGCTCCTCCTATTTTATTGGGCAGAGAAGCAGTCTGAGCATGCAGAAGAGCAAGGGAAGAGCCTTCCCTGGCGCAATATGCCTGAACCCTGCATGTGTCCCTGTGTGACCAGCACTGCTCCTTCTATCATATTCTGTGATTCTTTGGAACCTGCTTGACCCCACAGAGGCAGTAGCAGCATGACAACTTACAAGCTCACAGAGAGACTTCTGCTGGTGTGAATACCCATTCCCCAGGAAATCAATGTATTTACAGCCCCAATTTAAACTGCTGTGAGCACTATCAGTAAAAACATATTTGTGTTATTATCACTGCACTGTGCAGCTAATTGCTATACAAATATTTGTGCTGCCCACATTCATCACAAGGGCTGCTGCTGCCTCCGAGTGAACTTACTCAAAATCTGATGTGTTTTCCCAAGACTGGAAATCTTAAAGGGGATGTCTCTATCTTAATGCTCTGAGAAACACTGATCCAAAATTCCTTTCCACTGAAGTGGATCCAGATCAACAGGGGACCATTTGTTTCAGAGGAAAAGACTGATGGGGCAAGACTTCCCAGGCTATATTTTTGGATGAAGAAGTCAGGCTGAACTTACCTTTCCTCTTGTCAGCTCATTGTGATTTATTTAGATTTATCATCAGTCTTTCCTACTCCCTTCTCTCTCTCTCTCTCCCCTTTCTTTTTTAATTAGGCCACTGAGGCCTTGTTTTTAGAAACCGTCTGGATCCCAACAGAAGCTTTTAAGTCTCAGACATCAAATGGCAGGCAGTTTACTATAGTTAATTATGGTAATTTTTGCTTAGTAGTAGCTTCCCTCTGAAGAGCCAAAACTACTTAGAAAAAGCCCCAGCCTCAGGCATGAATTTCTAAGAACATATTTTTTGTCGTTCATTATTTTACAAAGTTAAGTAGCAGCAGAAAGTTAAAATCCAGAAGGGAAAAAAAGAGCTGACAGAAAGCATGAGCTTTTGGGGGCTACACACCATCGCATGACACACAACCAGACAGTGTTTCCCTTCTGCAGGTGTCAGGCATTGCTGTGCTGAGCTGTGACACAGGGTCTGCGTCTCCCACAGTGGCCCAGTCCTCTACCACAGGTGTGTTCAGCTAGAAAGGTTGCTCTGAATTGCACAGAAGGACAGGCAGCCCTCTAGCCAGCCCCAGAGTAGGGAAGGCACAAAGGTATCCTGCAATTTCTCCCAAACAGGAGCTGTGAGTGAGGCATGTTGTGTGTGGAGTGTAGGTCCCTGGCTGTGCAAGCAGCCAGTCCCACAGGGATGACATCCCCTTTGGATGCAGAGCATTATGTGACCCATTGCAGGACATCCCATGCAGCCACAGAGCAGCAAGATCATAGAAACAACAGAAAACTCCCAAACACTTCTATGGGGAGATCATGTGCAGAAACAGGGCTTTCAAAATACTAAATACTAAAGCAGACGTTGCCTCTTAGCATTGATTCAGCCTGTGGGTGAGAACATATTGCAGGTTATAAATTAATATAACCATGGCACTCACAAAAACAATCCACCACAAAGAGGATGGAGTTGATTTATGCAGGGATGCAGGGTTCTTGCACAAGGAAAAGGGACACAAGCCAAACAATGAGGAGTTAAGAGCTACTTTCCCCATGTCTTGACAAACCATCACCTTGCTGCCTGCAGATTACTCAGCCTTACATGGGCTAAATACCTTGATTTCTGCCCCTGCTTTTTCTGTTGCAAATCAAGAATATTAACCTCTATCTGTTTTCTAGGATTTCCTTCTAGGTTCCCATAGGAAAAAAAGAATTTGAAGAGAAGTTTGCCTCCTGGAGAGGACAGGAAAACAGAAGGAGAACTGACAGTTTGCCTTTGATTTCTATGGCTACAGAGTCTGGCCAGATAATCTGGGGCTTTAATACACAGATTCTTTCTTTTATGAGGGGTCTGAAAAGGTGGTGCTTTTATCTATTACCAAAATATGTAATCTTCAGGTCTGCTTTGCTACTGATGAGTTTGTTTCATCTTTAGACTCTTTTAGGCAGTTTAGTATGTCATCTGGGAATCTAGAAACTACTGTAGTAGTTGAAGTCAAACTTTCACATATTTAAATTTGATGGGTTCAGAGGTAGGCACAAGAACGTAAAATACAAGTTCAGGGCTTCCTGCATAATCCATCTCAGCACTGGAAGGAAGGAGGAGGGGAAAATATATGTGTATTCTAATTTAATCAAAAACAAGTATCCACGCAATCACTATGGTCCTTTCCAGAAGTTCTCATTCTATGGATGCTGCAGCTGTTTGTTTGCCAAGTGGTTTGAACAGCTTAATCATTGTTTAGTGTAAAAGAAAATAATTGATTTTTGAATTTACACTGAGACATCACACAGCACTAAGATTGCCTAGATTTCCAAAAACATCTTTTAAAGTAGTTTGTCTTTTTCAGCAAAGTAGATCTGGGTCTCTGCCTACTTTCAGACAATGAAATTCTGGCTTTCATCACGCTTCTTTCTATGCAAACATGACTAGGTTTCAGATCAAATATATCTGGTGCTTTAGGCCAAACCTAATGCACAAGAAAGTTAGATGCCCCCCATGGTCCCTTCCAGCCCTATTCTGTACAGTTCTGGACCAAACACTGGACTTGTTTGTCCTCTCACCACCCCTTCCCTGAATGCTACGATCAATCTAGAGGGCCACCAAGCAGTGGACAAGAATTTGGCATTGGGAGTCAGAGCTCCATCAAAGCCCTTCAGTGTCCAGGTGGTTTCACACCCTGCAGCCACACCAGGCCATGGTTATAACTTGACAGTTTGTGGTAAGCATTAGAGGCTATAGGACAATGGACAGGCTGGTGTGCTTTATGGATTTGTGGCACTCAAAAGAAAAGGAGCAGTGGAAAAATGCCACTGGCAGGGATGAAGCCAAAGGGTTCCATTTCCCACGCCACACAACTCCACTGCCCAAGCTGAGACCTTTTCTTTCAGCAGTCATGGACTGTGCCATTTCCCTTCTGTGACAATTAGGGAGACCAGCCAGCCCCTTCAAGAAAACATAAGGACAACTCCTGGAACAGTAGCAGTGGTAGGACCAGCTGAGGTAGAGGGAAAACAACCATATCTCCATGGAAAACTGCAAAACCCATCTAACTCTCAGGAGCAAAGCCCAAGGATCATTTGTTTGTGATCCCTCATGCCTCACAGCCAGCTCTGCTTTCCCAGGACAGAGCCTGTCTCCTGTTACACTCCTTTACAACAGATTTTTGGAGTCTTAAACACCCCAGCCCCACCAAAGGGAAAAAAAAAAAAAAAAGGCCAAACCTTACAGGTAAGCACAACAATCAAAATTACAAGAAAAGTTTCACTTCATTAACTTTCACTGCATTATCCATGTGGTGAACATGGTGTCATAACAAGGAGCAGTGGGAAAACCTCAGATAGCCTTAAAGTCCTCCTTGGAGAAACCCACAGGGCTCAGCTATCCAGATCTCCTCACTTCTGTAAGTTCATACAGGATGAGAGTAATTCCTGCAGCACCACTTCTCATGTTACACTTCAAATCTTCCACTTCAGAATTAGAAGATTAGAGAACATAAAAATCTGCCCATGTCATTCTAATACCTATCTCTTAAATAGATCAAGGTACTTTATACAGAATAGCTCAAAGAGAGTGATAACAAGGTCCAGGCCTGTGCTAAACGTCAATGGAGAAATCTCAAAGCACTGTGTAGAGACACTTTTGCTCTGAGGTCAGCATGCACACTGGGAATTTCAGTTCCCTCTCCCAGCTCTTGTTTCCCAAATTCTGTGGAACACATTCAAGAGCAGCTAATGCAGCATCTGACTGAAACCTTTTTCATCCTCCTCACAACCTGCCCCACTGCTGCCTGTGGCTTTAATAACCAGCACACAAAAGATGACACCACTTGGCTGTTGCCTTCTGGGTTGTCATCAAAAATCCTCCTCTCTCATTAACCAGACCCCTCCTTCATGCCACTGCCAACCAGAGCATGGCTTTCTTCTTACTGATTAACTCAAACTAAAAGAACTGTCTCCTGTTTCCCACAGCTGAGACAGAACATATGGCAAGTCAGGGGAAGACTTCCCTTTCTCTAGCAGTGCCATCCTAGCATCCTTCCAGCAATGCCATCGCTTTCTTTCTAACTAAAATATGCTCTTTGGGTCCAGGGAAAAGGATTTCCATGTGTCCCAGTTCATAACATGTATTGAGGCTGGGGATATAAAGACAGAAGTAATATCACTATACTGGTGAAATCAGTGTTTTGTTGGAATGTGTGGGGTTGCAGGATTTTAACNGGCTGCCCAGCCGAACGCGGGCTGACCAGCGGGACACGAACAGCAACAGGAATGTGTTTCCTGTCCCCACACCACACAGTTCTGCCAGGCCTTGGGAAGGAACATTTAAAAGCCCCTGGGTTTGTGTGCAGCTGAAGTCATTTGTCCACAGAGCAAAAGAGAGCCCTCTTATTCTGAAACAAACAAACAAAAAAGCAACAAAAACCCCCCCAACAGAACAAGGAAAGAGAAAAGGGTTTAAATGCATAGAAGAGCTCATCCATTACCTCATCACTCCCTGCTCAGCATCTGTTCAATCCAAGCCTCCAACCCTCCCACACAGGTACAAAGGAGTCACCTGTTCCTCTGCCTATCAGCAGCCAAAATCTTGCCTGAAGATTGGCCTCAGCACAACATGCTTGGACCAGCCAACAGCTAACAGCATCACACAACTCTGCCCCAGGAAAGCAAGTCTGTGAGGAGAAACTCTATTCACCTGTCAAACGCAGCGAGCTACAGGCACCAATTTCACTGTCTGCTTTAGTATGGCTGCCTTTTCATCAGCTGCCTCAGCTCTGTTTGGGGTCGGGCTCCCCCCACCCACACCTTGGCAATGGTGTTGCTTTTATGGCCAGATCTGAATCATTGCTGTATGGAGCAACCCCGACGAGAGTTTGGCCAATTAGGAGCACTAACCTCATAGTGTGCTCTCCTTTGGCTTGTTAAGAACTTGAGTTCAAAAGGTTTTCCACTGCCAAGAAATCAATTACAGCGGTTACAGGAGATACAGAGGAGAAAGATGCAGGCAGACATACTGATTAAAAAGGTTCCCATTCTGTGGTTGTGTTTCCACCTGCCAGCTCTTCTGCCTGTGCCACAGTCCCAAATGAAGATTCTTTACAGTTTTCCTTAGCCCAATTCATAGAAATTAAGCTGAGGAGTTTCGAGCCCATTTTGTGGCTGCATTTGCTCAGACTGGTGGAATTTCCCTCTGGCACAACAGAGAGAGCTCAGGGGAGTCCTCCCATCAGGGCTGGGGCAGCCACATTGCTCTGAAGGGCAGGCACTGGGGTGAGGAGCATCTGTCAGCCACATAGTAAAGGAAAGGGAAAGCATTTCCTCATCCAGAGGACACTTTAAACTCTCAGAGCTTTTGGACAGTAGTGACTCATGCCCTGTTTGGGTTACTGACTGCCCAGTGAAACCCATTACTGTGAAACCCATTCTCCCTCCTCTGCCTGTGACTGTGGCACAAAGCCTCCCCATGGCCATATTCCCATGGAGACTGTGCATTCCCCACCTCCACCACCAGAAACTACTACCTGAGGACCCCTCCTATGTCACCTGGTGCCACATCCCAACTTCTGATGACAACCATGGTCCCAGGCAGGTTTCAGAGCATGGCGTCAGTAGGATCTTCCTTTGGGAACATCAGCCCTGTGCTACATCCCATCCCTCAAAGCACCATTGCTGAGGCCAGGTAAGCAGAGCAGCCAGTCCTTCTGCCTGCTCCCCTCAGTGTGCCTGCAAGGATCCCCCTCTCACAGCTGGTTGCACCAAGTCTGGTGGAAGAGCAAGTCAGTGTTGGTCAAATCACTTGAACTTTGAATGTGTCTCCTTCAATGATCTGTCAAATGATGCTGACAATATCTCACTAAGTCACAGTAAGACTTAGTTAATTATTTTAATGTACATGAAGATTTCTAGATATTTGTTATATGCACACACATAGGCAAACTGTGTACTTCATGAGTGCCAGCCCTTAACTGAGTACACCTCAGGGTCTCTGGCAACAGGCACATGGTTAGCAGGTAGGAAGTACCAAAAGTTATCTGTGAACAGATGGCAAAGCCTCCCCAGTCCCACAGGTACCTCTCCTATATTTGTGAAATACTCTGTCCATTTCTAATCACTGACTGCCCAGCCTACAAGCAAGAGCTTCCTGTATCAAAGCAGCAAGATATGCTCCTGCATAATCAAAATTAACCAATTATGTTGTGCAACAGCTTATTCATTTTGATATGCACAACTAAATAATTATGGCAGGTGTATGCAAAAGAGGCTCTAGCTTAATAGGCTCCCTATTTTGTTTGTTTTTAACCAGGACGATTGCCTATGAAGAAAAATCAGAGAGATTTAGGCAGCTGTTATTATTAAAAAACACAGTTTGTGGGGAGAAAGGAATTTGCAGTGGGAAAAAGAAGTCTCATTTGAATAACAAAACAATTTTTGTTGATTTCATTGTTGTTTATGAGCTATTTAAGCCCAGGGGTGGGTAGAAAAGGGGAAATAAGAGGAATTTACTGACAAACATGTTTTAAACAGATAGCGCCAATGATAAAAATCCCATTTTGAGTTTGAGCGGTGAGTAGCACATCATACAGTTTCTAGGAAGGAAATTTAAGAGAACTTAATGAGACATGAAAGTATTGTAAAAAGTGGTACATATTTTTCAAAATGAACACAAACAACATTTCCTCCCCTTTGAGCTCTTACATCTTTTAATTTATTCAGCCAAACTTGCCATCATCACTGTTATAAAGGTTTGGAAAACAGGATGGCATTTAGCTTCCTCCCATCAAGTCACAGTGAGCAGTTTGCAGGGCAGAGCTGGAAACACATGGGACACCCCTGTGAGCCCAGCAAACCCCATTCCCTCCTGTTCACGTAGCCTGGAGAGGATGGGAGTTGTGCTCTGCAGCCCACAAACAAAAGGATAAAGAGGAACCTGCTGCAACAAGCAGTCAGGTTGGAGAAGCACACAAGGAAAGGAGGCAGCAGTGCCTGCACTCCACACTGCCTTGCAGAGTAGAGACCTCTGCAAGTAGAATATCAGCACTGTAACTAATATATCTGGGAATAAATAAGACTCAGGCACTGCTCACACATCTCAGATCAGTTTTCTGCACTACCATGAGTCTGTTGCTTAAAATCTGTTCTGGTTCAACCATTGCTTTTTGCTTCACTGTAAGAATTCATTTAAGTAATTTTTACTCACTGTATGTGAAATAGCTTTGAGACCAGCTCGATTTCTATCTTTTGGCTACATATAAAACATCCACATTTTAACAGCACAACATTCATAGCATGAAACAAGCTGGGCACCTAAAGGTCACAGGTTTCACTCCAGAGCAATTCCTCATACACAAGCAAGGAAGAGACCAGTGTCACCTGCATCACCTGTACATGCAACCAGCCATGAAAATCAACAGTGAAAAAGCACAAGGCAAAAGACCACAGGTGTTGTGGCATTTTACATGGAAATGTGTGTACACAGAGATCTTTGAATTTCAAAAGTTTCTCACAGTTCTAGAAAAATAAAATGTCCCTTTTCTACTCTGAGGAGTTAGTCATGCTTGCTTTTATGTTAAGGGCTGGTTTTGAGAGTTTGGTGGGGTTTTTTTAACTAATAAAATTACTTATTGAGACATTTCACCAGATATGTTCACAACATTTAAATTACGAATCATTACCTATCATCCTTGACAGGCATATTCAACATGTTTTGATATTAAAAAAATTAAAGGAAGAAAGGAAGATAATTCTTTATATAGAAAGGGGAAAACATTTCAGATAATTGCTTCATAAGTGATGACTTGTTATAAATGGATCAGTGCTTTCCTGCAAAGAAATACCCAAAGATATTCCTAATTAGCAGTAAGCTAATTACCACAAAGCCTCCCGTGTTCGGCAGTGACATGCTAAATCACCCCCGCTCGCAATTTCTAGAGCTTCACAAAAGCCAGAAGTGGGAAGAAGGAGCAGTGAGAGGAGTTCTCTCCTGGGAGCAGGCTGCAGCTCCCACTGCTCTGAGCAGCTCGTCCTGGCAGGACCTTGCACCCTTCTCCCTTCCCAGCCTTCCCTCCAGGCCAGCTCCACCCTCCACCCTCACTGTCTGTGCCCACCACTGCTCTTTTCTCACACCTATCCACCAGTGTTTCCCCCATCCTGGGCTGACTTGCTGCAAGTCTGTGTATTCCAACAGCACAAGGTAGTCAGAGCCTTTCTTTAAAAGCTTTTCCTGCCTGCCATCAAGACACAAGCTGCCCACAATGAGACAGGGGCATTGCTTTTGCACACTGGTTGGTGTTTTATCCAGGGGAAAAGAAGAAACAGAGCATTTAGTGTGCAATATTTGACAGCTGTTTTGAGTTGGCTGTTTGGGGTTTTTTCCCTAAAGATTGAGAGAAGTTCCCAAAGAAGTAAATAAAGAAAAATAAACCAATTTTTTTTTCCATTTTCAAACACTGAGGTATTTGAAGACACTCCCATTAAACCCTATCCTAATTTCCACAACCTGCAAGAGAGAAAACGGGGTGATGAAAAAGACAGGAAATGAACCTGAAAAAGTCGTAAAAGTCAAAATGTTTGAATTTCAACATTTAAAATGCAATTTTTTTAGATAGAAACAAACTGGATTTGACTTTGTTAAAAAACAGCAGGAAATTTCAGAGGAGACAAAAGCTGCATCGTGGCTGTTTCTCTCCTCTGCTCAAGCTCAGGTTCAGCATTTCTCCTCCTTGCCATCTTTGGCTCTTGAGTCACTCAGCTCGGGGGTGTGCAGACAAAGCAGCTGGCTATGCAGGGGTCTCCTGACTTGACTGCCCAATATGAAGCAGGCAGAATTGTCCCCCAAATCACAGGTCTTTTGGGGAATCCCAGACTCTCCAAATCCCCAGCCTGTGGCACTAACAATGGCACTGGCCCAGCCCCATGGAGCTGGAGCACCACGAGCCCCCTGCTCCGCACAGGAATGCTGCAGGCTCCGGGCCCTGGCCCGGCTGCAGTGCTTGGGGCTGTTGTGGAGATGGGAACTGCAGAGTGAGCTGCCCTAGAGGCTGATTCACAGAAAGAGCTTAATTTAGCCTCTCTGAATCACCCTGCAGAGGAGATGGCTGTTCTTTGACTACAAAAGGAACTGGAAAGAAAAAAAGTTTTCCTCTGTGAATCTTCATCCCCAATGTCTCACAAAGTCTGCTTCAGGGCTTAATCCACACAGCCCAAGTCTTAAACTGTCACTGCAAGCCCTATCAAGCAAACAGAACAAAAATATCTGGGACAGAGCAGAGAGCAGCAGGAATCAGTTTGGCTTGTGCTACACACCATCCCAGATAAAACATTGTTAAAATTCAGCCCTGAAAGCCTCCTGTGTTCCCTGCCTGGGGACCAGGCTGAGCCCAGGGCTCCATTGGAAGCTCAAGGACAAGCTCGGCCATGACCCAAACATGCAGCAGCACTGAGGCTTCCAGAAGCAGGGAGTGACCCCACAGCCTTCCAGTCAGCCCTGCACCCACCTAAAAATCCACACAAAGTCATGGATCACTTGTCTTGCGGCTTTATAAAAAGGATCTGGAGCAATTATTAAATCATGGAGACAAACTTAGAAGGGAGAAAAAGGTTCCCAGACTCCAGCTCTCAGAACAGCCTCACACTTCCAGAACATCTCCTTGCCAAAAGGAAAAAGCTTGATAAGGGTGTTAATAGCTGGGACAGGGATTCAGGAGAGCTCTCTGTGTTTCTGTTTTATTTCCTGGAAATTTGCTAAGGGGTTCTCTTGGGCTGATAAGCTTCAAGGACAGGGTCTACATGCTCACTCTGTGAGCCAGTCTGTCTGCAGCCCACCTTGTTTGCACCCTCCTCCACAACATTTTAAGCTCGGCACTTTTGAAAAAAGAGGTGAAGGAAATCTACTCCCTTACCAGAGCCAGGCAATTGTGGCTGCAGATATCCCTGCCTCGCAAAGCTTGTCCCTCATCCAGAGGGAAAAGAGCTTTGCTCCTTAGGGATGGGCAGGTCAGTCCTTTCAATCCCTCTGCATTTCTATGGGCCAAGAAAATGCCACGAGGCTGCTCAAGGCTGATGTGGGGAACACAGGCTTGTCCTCTGCCCAGGGGAGAACAAGGAGAAACACAGGAGCTACTGCCAGTGCTCCACAGGGAGCCAGAATTCCTCATCCAGCATTCGCCCACTTGTAGCACCAGGTAGGATCAGGACTCTGCAATGAAAGCACAAGACTGACTCTGACACCACATTGACTCCATCAGGGTAAGCCCAGGTTTTATAGATCTGAGATGCATTGGTGGGGACTGATCAACAGCTGCAAATCCAAGCCCAGAAATTAAGTTTTTGGGGTCTCCCTCCATGCCTTGGGTCTGTGTGTGCTCTTTGTTGTGTCACACTGAGAAACAATGGGCAGCTGTTGCCATCACAAAAATGCCACTGAACTAAACAAATTCCATTCAGAAGCTGTGCCACAGGCTCCACCACATGACCTGAAACAATCCCATGCATCAAATCCCATTGTTTTTACCAGTTTTACTTCTTGCAAATGATTGGAAGTGTAAAGCAATCTGAAAAAGTGAATGTTTTGCAGATCAGGCACTGCTCGTTGCAGAACGTTACAGCTCCTAAATTATTAATAGTAAAAAATGAGGTGTCCCAGAGCTGCTCATTTCTGGATGAGGGAGAGTAGGAGGGGGCTGAGAAGAAAGTATTGTGCTATTACAGGTTATTTTTATCCAATGTTTCTATGCTTCTGTCATTAGCTAATTGATGACACAGCCTGTTTAATATTATGTCTGCCTTTGGTATTTATAGCTCACCAGTTACTGTAGTATCTAGGTGCTACCAACAAGCTTCTCTCAGATGAATTAGGATGCTCATGATTGGATTATTTGGCACAAGGAAGTGAAATTCCCTTGAAGTCAGAGACTCCATACTAGCCAAGGATTTATTGACCAGCCCACTTAGCCATGCGTGGTGATGCTGGATCCCAGTTCATCCATTACTGGGACACAGCATAATCAGGAACAAGGCAGCATATTGTAAATATGCATAGTGCAACAGCAGCCACCTCCAGACACCTTCAACATTTCTCCTGCACTTGTCATCAGAGGTGTCTGAGACACAATTCTGCAGTGAGACACCTCTGAGTATCATTTCCTTGAGCAGATGCTGGAGCACTCCAACCAAACTTTCAGATATTTGATCCAAACACAAAATCCCTGAGACAGGGAGAGAAGAGGGGCTATTTTCTAGGCAGATTTCCAAGTTAAATACCTCCCAAATATCAATGAGATCTTTTTAGTGGAAGTCACAGCACCGAGCCATGGCATCATAAGCTGTATGAGGTTTTGCACTTGTGGCAGATGGAACTGACCTTTGGGCAGTGCTGCTGAGAGAGAAGCAGTACTATGTACACTCAGAGCAACATCTGAATGTTAAAATTGCTCTCAGCTCTGACAGACAGACACCAAACAGCTCAGTTCAACCTTTGTCCAGAACCTCTCATTGCTACAGTACATTAGCAGGAAAAAAAAAAAAATGTGTCTCAGACATACTCTCTCTCTCTACCACCTACCCTTCAGCTTCCATCTGATGATGACACATTCACGGCCCCAAGGACACCATGTTCACAAAGAGCTTCGTGCTTGGGATGCAGGTCCCTTGGGCTGTGAGCCATCAGCAGGTCCTGTTGGTTTGTGGGACTCAGTAGCACAAGGATTTAACAATTCAAGAGCCATCAGGAGCAAGCCCCAGACAAGAGCCTACCTTCTTCCAAGTACTACAGGTGGTGTGCACAGGAGCTGTTACCTGCAGTAAAATGGCAATTTTCTGTAACTGTAAACAACATCAGTGCCTATGTATTTCATTCCTGCCTTTACTGAGTAAATCTGAGAAATAATGAAACCTGTGGAGAACATTTGAACTTTTATTGTACAGGGTAAAAGCTATATAACATTACAAATCAAAAAGCATTACTTCCCAAATAGCAAAATTCCAGGCCATTTACATTAGCCATGCTCAGATTCCTGCTGTGATTGGTGTGTAATTGTCCATCAGCAAGGAACAATATCTCAAAATTAGTGCTTGTCACAGAGCTCCAGACTGCCTAAAGCTGCACTTACCAGAGCTTATAGCCTGAAATGCACAGAAATCTGCTTTTAACCCCAAATTAAAGAACAGCCTTTCCGGTGCATTCTCTCTGTAGCTGCCCCCTGCCTCCTTTTCATTTCTCTTTCATGAGGGAAAGTAGTTTGGCCATTAAAAAGAACAGAAATAAAAAAAATCATTCTTCCATAAATCTGGCATGTTGTGAAACAGCTTCACGTGACCCAGAGATTGCTGCCCCCACAAGATCCATGGGGACTCCAGGAACTTGTGTATGCCAGTGCAGCATCACAGTACAACACTGCAGGCACTGGAGGGAAGAGATAAGCCAGGAGACAGCACTAAGACTCAATGGCAGCTGAAGGGGACATTCCCTTCCCACCACCAAGCCAGTTCATCAAGGCACCCAGTGTCACAAACCTTGGTCTGGCCAGGATGTCCTTCATCAGAAGCAAACACTCCACCACCAAGGCATTAGCTGCTCCTACTCCTTTCACCCATTTCTAGCCAGAAATTTTGTCATGGAGCTGAGAGCACCTCGCTGTTGCAAGTTTTGTTAAAATAAGCAATTGAGGAGTTTCAGTTTCAACAAGCTGACACATTCTGCCAAAACGCATTTAGTTAGAAAACTCCAAACCAGCTGTGATAGCATTCAAAGTTTCTTTGAATTTTCTTCTTCATTCATAAAGACTGGCAGTATTTTTAAGTTAGAAAGTGACTGAGAAAAGTTTATATGCTTCCAACATTGCTTCCTTTAGTGGCAGCTCCCCAACAGGAAAAACAATGGCTTTATTTTTAAAAGGGAAGGGGGAAGGCTGCAGAAGCATCAGTGGAGAAGATTAGGTAGACTGGTGAGAAAAAGAGTACAGTTAGTTCCTGTCAACACCCAAATGATTTCTGTGGCTCTTCCAGCTAAGGCAGTGATGGAGCAACAGTGACAGTCTGTGGAGAAACCAGCTTCATCCTTCTTCATACTCCAGCACATAGCCAGTGGCAGAGCCTCCTCTCCACAGTTTTCCCCTCTGAGGTTGCTCTGTTTCATGCCTTGTTTTCCCTGGATCTTATTCCCCTTTGAACTTTCTTGGTCTCTAAGAGCACACAAACATTTATGGGACTCTTCAGAAGCTTACAAACCTCCCACAAGTACTCAGAATAAACTAATCTCTAGCAATTAGAGGGAGGCATTTTGCTGCTTTCAGCTGGTTGCAGAAGGAAGCAGAGGAGTGGTTCTGCTCTCTCTCTGTACTCATATCACAGAAACAGCAATTATCAGCAGAGGAATTGGCACAATAGACCAAAACAGGAGCCTGAGTAGCCTCTACCCAGACAGACTTTTCAGTGGAGCAAATCAAAGTAAAGGGAAAGGTCCTGGAGAAGTCCTTTGCTTTAGCAGCTCAGTCTTAATCTGTCAACAGCTCCTCTCCAAGGCACATAGGAGAATAAAGGCAGGAGAAGCTGGGACTCTCTCGGAGCGTGCTCTCCTCCCAGCAGGGCACAGAAGGTGGCAGTCCTCTGTGCACTCAGGGCTGAGCACAGTGCAAGGAGCTGAGAGCACGTCCCTGGCACGACATGGCAGCGGGGAGCAGCCTCTGACCCAGACAGCCAAGGGAAGAGCAGCTGCTGCACAGGAGGCAGATATTTTCTCTCCCAGCACGCAGCCCGTCCTCACCATTCCTCCCCTGCCATGATCGCGGCACTCAGGCTCCCCGTGATGAGCCCTGCCTCATCTTTAACACCAAAAGGAGCGCCACAGGCACTGACCCTGCTGGAGCAGCGGGATCAGCACCTGCCCTGAGTCTGCAGAAAGGCAGATCTGCCATGGCATCAGTCCCCTCTGCTTGTGCACAGTGTAACCAGAGGGGAAAAAAGCCTGGAGCACCTGGGGACAGCACAAGTTATGCCTGAGTGTCTCTCACTCCTGCTGCAGCCCTGGGTTTCAGGGTGCTCCTTCCATGAGCCACTCTCGAGGATGTGCCATCTCCACAGCAGCCACAGCATGGGACTGAGCATCTCCTGTGTGGAAATATTTTACCATGGGCAAAGAAGGATCCTGCCTCAGCTAGAGTGACCAGTTCACCCAACCTGTGCACAGCGGCCTCAGCATAAAGCTCATGATCTTCCTGGGCTCAGGGTGCTTTGTTTAGAAAGCACTGTCCATCACCTCTATCCAAATTGTGCTCCCAAGTGGACATGCAGGGCAGAACATGAGAAAGTACAGCCCAGCTGCACCAAATCAGGAGAAGGAGAAGAGAACAAAACAAGCACTACAGGTTTTACTCCAGTCTGATAGGGGCTAAATAATTTCCTTGAGCTGAGTCAGACATTTGGAAGAGCTGAACAGCGATGTGCTGACACACCTTGGCACTGTTTGTTAGAGGGTGGATGGAGAAGAGCTCCCCCATGGGTGGTACAAGGCTGTTCCCCACTATTTGCCCCAGCTCCTGGACATTTTCTGACTCAGGCAGGACACTGGCAGGATGTCCACCCCTGGCACTACAACACCTTCATTTCCTGCTCTTTGGCCAGCACCCTTCTGCCCTGGAGTTCACACTGTGCAAGTCTGCAGAGAGGAGCTGACACCAGCACCAGCATCCTGCCCTGTGTGCAGCTCCTTTTCTCTACATTTTGCACAGCCCAGAAAACCCAATACAGCAACTGGAGCCTGAGCTAGATAAATGGCCAAGCTATTTCTCAGGATTAATCATCCTTAGATATGTTGCATGAGACTGCCACAGCCTCCACGGCTGGTGAGGTATTTGCTGTCTCAACTCATTGGGAGTCAGGAAAATGAAGCAGCTGCGTGAGGTATCCCATTACTTAGACAGTTTGTACTGAACCTGAAGTACCTCACAGGGAGACAGCCAAGAATTCATCCTTCTGTTTTAATCAGAACATAGAGCATACCTGCCTCTCATCATAGTGTAGGAGTCTGAAAAATTACAACAAAAATCCTCTACAAAGACAGTAAAAATGTCCATTACTGCCCTGTGCAAGTTCACTGTTTCCAATGGAAAAGCCCTCAACACACTCATTTTAATTTTTTTTTAATGTGACCTTCATCTATAAAACATTTTTTGCCCAGAGTTATGTCAGCAGCATGTCCAATTCCTTGCACAGATATTCCATTCAAGGGATGTACAGGGTTGGGGCAGAGGCAGAGGAGGTTAACTCTGCTAAATCCATCACACCAGAGAAGCTGATGGAGACAGGACTGAGACAGACAAGGTTCCAAAGATATTCAGTGCAGTGCCTGGATGTACATCTTGGTTATGAGAGGGGAGAGCCAGCAAAGCTGTAGGATTGCAGTTCTTAGAAGAGGTCAGCTCCTTCCCTGCACTGGGGCTCTCTGGGGATGCTGGAGCAGCAGGACTCTGAGACTAGAGATGCTAAACTGAGTGCAATCACTCAAACTCTTCTGATTCACCTCAGTGCAGTTTGCCCCACTCCAAGCTATTGAGCTTGGAAGGGGAGATCAGGCCTGCACTTTTGATTTCCAGACCAAAGAGGTTTAATGCAGGCTTCAAACAGACACATCACCATCACATCCACCACCAGTCTGCATTTCATCCACCAGTAGGAAAAAAAAAAAAACAAAACCCACAAAACCTTTCAACTTGACAGAAGCTTCCAGAAACCTCCCAAAAAACAGCTCCAGTAGGGATGGACCTCCAAGCCCACCCCTGGCCAGGGGCACCTGACACAAGGAAATCCTTAAGAGCTGGTGCACAGCCAGTTCCCCACCACAGGGCTGAGACAACCCTGCCTTGCAAGGGCCAGCAAAGTTCAGCCCCTTACAGCAGCACTCTGCAGTCACACTACAGTCTCTCCAGGCACACTACAAAGGCACAAAGCCACCTTCCTACTGCTTAAATACCTCTTCATCACATCACCTTCCCTGCTGCTCCTCCCTGCTCTCTTGCCCACGCAGCTTCTTTACAGGAGCACACACCATGTCATTTCCCTCTTGCCCTCAAACCTGCAGCTTCCACACAATACATTTTGGTGAATATTAAGGATAAAAGAACCTGAAAACAAGGGTGTGAGTCCAGCTCCAAAAGGAAGAAATAGAACCAGCCTCCCTGCCCTTACAGTGAGAGCAGCAGGGCTTCCACAGCAACTTACACTGCATCAAAGTACAACAATTACATTATTGCCTAAAAATCTGTGTTTACTTTTAGCACAGATGATTACTGCTGCCAGCCACATTTACCTCCTCACAAATCAGATGTTAATGACGATGCAGCAGCTCAGCCCAACAAAACATTTGTTGGGGTGGTGTCTGCATGGGAGGCAGCAGAAGGCAATAGAGAAGGAGATGGGGGACCAAGCCCAGGGTCCCTCTGTACGTGCAGAGTTGGTCCTGCAGCCCTGGCTCCTGCCACAGGCCCTGGCATTCTATTGCTGCTCCTCCATGCTCCCACAGCTCTGCCCTTCCCCTCTCTTTCACTAAACCTTCCACATCTGGGCCTGAGCCACCCTTACAGCCACCCACACAGCCCACTGGGATCTGTCTCAGCAGACAGGATCCAAATACTTTTGCCATCTGCTTTAAAACCAGTGCCAGGCTGAGCTTGTGTCAAGCACCCAAATCCAGGCTGGAAGATCACAAGCCCTACAGGCTGATGCAATTGCCCCTGTACCCTTCAGGGAATCTTGGCAGCAAACAATGTGAGGCATTCTGCCTTTAAAATATGTGCTGTGCATAGGTCCATCACCAAGACAATTATCTTCTAAGTATTTATGTCATTTGCTACAGTCCTCCTCAATAAATCAGAATGCAGCATCAACATCAAACCATAAGGGAAGATCATTTTATACAGTAAAGCAGTGCTTTAAAATTGCTTATGATTGCTGTATTAAAAAAATAATAAAAATGAAACCTACTCATAGTTCCAAAACAGTNACAGTAAAGCAGTGCTTTAAAATTGCTTATGATTGCTGTATTAAAAAATAATAAAAATGAAACCTACTCATAGTTCCAAAACAGTGATAACTTTGCTTTTAAAAATGATTTAGATATTAAAGAAAAAATAATAGCCTCAGAGGGAATAATTTCAAAAATGCAACAAAATAAAATAAAAATTAGGAAGAAGATGGGAAAAGATATTTTCAGCTCTGTAAATGAGCTTTCCCATCCTAAACACACAGCAGTGCTGAGGAGCAGCATGTTGGCATAGCTGTGCTGTTTTCCTTGCATTCTTAACACACTTTTTGTTAAATTAAGAAAAGTGACATTCAGAGTAAATGCATGTTGTGCCCCTGTCTGAGCAGCCAGAGAGGAGAAATCCTGTCAGCAGCAACATGGTGCAGTCCCATCTCACCCAAGAGTAACGTGGTCCTGGGTGCCTTGAAGTCTCCTGTTGTCATCACTGATCCCTAGGCAAGAATCAGGGAAATAGGCACTCCAGAACTAGGGAAGAGCCTGCCCCAGCACAGCAGCTCTCATGTGAGAGTTTAGGACTCACTAATGTCCTTTCTCTAATGATAATAAAGTGATGTTGTTCACTTCAAGAATCAACTCCTCTTTCTTCCCATACCATAATATCTGGCTACATGTAGGGCCACTTTCAATGAAGGATGGAGAGAGGGCACTCTAGGAGAGGATTACAGCATTTGTGTAACAGTAATAAAGACAAGTGGTGCAAAAAAGCAAACTCAATCCTACCTGCAGAGGCCTCCAAAGCAGCGAATCTGCCCCAAAATGACAGAGCAGATCCAGGAGGATGCTCCAGTACTCAAAGTCCCATCACCCACGCAGCTTCTTTACAGGAGCAGAGAGGCCTCCTGGAGCAGAGGAGTAAGGACAAAAGGCCATGTGGGAGGGAGGTGCTGTCCACAGAAATCCTGTAAGCCAGAGCCCTCACCAGCACCTGGTGCTCTCACAGAGAAGGGCAATGATCCTCTTCTCATCCAACTCTAAAAGCAGAGCCTTTAGAGCTCATCTGGGCACTTCAGACTTCTTGAGCCCAGGGAAAGTCTGTCCTCGTGGCTCAGTCACTGCCCTTTGTTCACTCTCCATAGCACATGCTCTCCTGAGCATCAGTTTAAATCTTTGAGACTGTGAGGTCCTTGCAAGTCAGGCTGCTCTTAGCTGAACATTTGGCCAGTACCTCACACATGGCATAAGACTTTGCAGCCCCAGCACAAAAGGAAGATGTTCCAATGCTGCACACTGCACTAAACCTGCTGTGCACCTCATTCCCCCTTCTCCTTCTTCCCCAACAAAGACCCCAGCTTAATTTTTCCATGTGCAATACAGCCATTACACTCTCACACTGCACTATAAATAAGGAACACAGTTTGTACTAGAAACACTCTTCACCAATTTGTCAGGAAGTGGCATCTTGCACCAAATCTTTAATAAATGTCCCATAAAAGCTCTGACAAGAAAAGCTAAGACTCTCTGACAAGAGTGGGCTAAGCAGTGTTGGGAAGACTCTGGCAGTTCCTGAGCAGGGCTGCAGGCTCTGCTTGCAGGCACCAGCCCAAGACATGTGAGGCATTCCAGTGCTCCACCTGCCACCACCTGTCCCTATAACACCCTGCTGCCAACACTGCCATCAAATTCAGCTATTGCACAGGTACAGGCATAGATCTCCCTACCCAAGGGTGGCTTTACCAAGTAAAGCTTTACATAAGCTCAGGGATAAATCAGGAGCCATCAAACTGCACCAGCTGCCCACCCAGCAATGGCAACAGCCTCCAGCAAGCAAAGGTCAGCCCTTGTGGTTCCAGCTGAGCTGCTCAGGACCTGGTGTAATGGTGACCAGGGCATCCATCACAGGCAGAACCCTTCCAGCACCACCACGAGTGGCTCCAGAAAGGAGCAGGAGCAGCCAAGAGCACCCCAGCAGACCACAGCAGACCCCACAGACAAAGGCAGAGCTGACACACAGCTCACACACACACAGGTGGACAAACAACAGGCACTGGGCAGTGTCACAAGCACAATCCTGCCCCTCTCCAGCACACCTGGACAGGCAGTAAGGAAGCAGAGGAGCAGAGCCCCTTACAAAAACCCAAAGTTGCTGCACTACAGCAGCATGAAGAGGGGAGGGGAGAGGAGAGTGTTGTTACAGCAGCATTCAGAGAAAGAGTTTGTGAAGTTCCCAGAAAGGAGACTTGGGGATCTGGGACAAAGAAAGATGTTAAGATTATGCATATGTTCCTCTTGTGTCTCCCAGGAGTCCCTAGCTTTGCATCCCAAATTATTCCAGTTCCTCATTAGTCTCTCTCTGTCCCCTGCTCACCAAGCAAGCCCAAATGTCATCCAGTTGTCAAAAGCTACCACATATCACAGTGCAACAATATTTGCTCCCTCATGCTCAGTCTCTGTACCAGAAAGACTCACTGCACCTTTCCTTCTCCTTCCTTATTTTAATTTCCCCGGCTGACACTATTTGGAGTGGGGATCGTTGCTTCTGCATAGCCTGGCTCCATGCATTTCCTCCACTTCTCAGCACCTGGAAACACACTGGGCCTTTAGAAAAACTCCCCACCAAACCCTAGAAACTTCTCCCACATGGTGCTCACCATCCAAGGAAGCATGCATGTGTTGGAGAGCAACATCCTAAACTCACCAAGAAATAATTCAGTACAGAGGTTTGGCCCTGCATCAGCACAAACCCATGAGTTGTGTTTTCTGTGGAGCAAGCCATGACCAACATGCACCCACCCACCCCAGAGAGCTTCCCATCACACAGGAGCAGGGCAGCTTCACATCCATAGCAGCAAGGGACACCCTTCCCAAAAACTCCCAGTTAGCAGAGCTCACTTGGCCCTAGAGGAAGCACCAGCTACAAGGGAAGGAGCAGCAGAGCTGCTAAAAGCAGTCATAGGACAGCAAGCCCAGAGCCCTCTGGCTGATACACCAGCCTAGAAACAAGTCCTTGCAGAGGAGAGGAGCTTCTGCCACCCCCAAACTCTGCAAGCAAAGCAGGAAAGCCTGAGAAGGTGGGGCCAAAGGGGCTTTGGCAACTGATCTGCACAGCCCTAAATTAGGTTTAAAGGAGGGAGATGGCATTAAAGGGCCATAAATGCAGCACAGTGATTGATGCACAGCCCTGAGCTGTGGTTACAGTCCCGTGATCCAGACGGCTCCATTAATCACCACCACACCCACTAAACTCTGCTCAAGTTCTGGGAGCAGTTTTCCTAGAAAATGGCTCATGTTTCTAGGATTGCCAAGTCTTTTGCTTTTTGGTTCCTTCTCTCTTTCTCTCCTTTTTTTTTTTCCTTTAAATAAGCAATAAAAGTATCAAAGTCCTGATGTTTTCTTATGGCCCCAGCCCTTCTTACCTTCCATGATGCCCTTCTTCCCAAGGGGTTTTCAGTCTATCCCACTCTAAAAATAATTCTGGAGAAATTACAGAGGAGTTGTACTTCATCTGTCTCTAAAAATGGGGTTTGTGCTCATATTGTTTGTCAGTGACACTCCATTGCCACAATTACCACTGCTATTTTATCTCTCTCTGCCTGTAATGCTGATGAGAGAGCAGCAAACAGTGCTGGTTTTTAAGCAGAATAAGTCACTTAAATACATTTATACCCCCAGATCACAACATAAAGCATAAATCTAACCATCTATCATGCACTCACTTGATATGAATGCTCACCATGATATCAGGCAAAGCAATCACAAGAAAAGCTCAGGATGATTTGAGCTGCAGCTGCCTGCAAGTATTTGACAAGGATATTAGATGAAAAAAATTCAAAAAAGGGATGAAGCATCTCACCTAGACGTGGCTTTTGCTGGGCTGATTCCAGAGGGAAAGCAGGGACTTGAAAAACTTCTTGGTAGATTTGCAGCTATGCTTGTAATATTCTAATCCAGCAAGGGATTGCTCAAGGCTCAGCATTGAAACTGGGTTCTTTTCATGACAAATCAAAGAGAAAAAATGCCTGGAGCCAGGATGTTTGGTATGGGGGACCTGCCTCAGGTTCTGCCTGCAAAGCATCTCCCAGCTGCCCTCCCCAGCTTCACTCCACTTCCCTGTCTGTGTATCAGGGCTGGGAGCTTGTTCTCATCACTGCTGGGCCAGAAGATGGGAGATAATTGGGATGATGATTGGATCCTGCACACCTGAAACACTTCTCTGAGAGACTCTGCCATAGGAAAGAAATACCTTGTGCTTCCAGCTGCCTGTCCATGGTGTGATGCAGGGTCTGAGTAGGGTTGTTTTGATGTGATTGGTGTTGGCCCCTCTCCTTGTAGTCTTCATTTGGAATGTGATAGAGAAAGGTTACAGACCTCACCATGTCTGATCCTGGGCAAGAGCTTTTCTCCCAGCAAGCAATTAACACAACACCTTTATTCCAAATTCCCTTCTCCCTCAGCTTGAGGACAACACAAAAACAGGGAAGATGTGAGCCATGGTGTGAAAGCCTTGTTGCCTTTCTCTTCCTTGCAGGTGTTCAGAGAGGAGAGGGATGAAGGTACTACACAGTCAAGTTGGAGACAACACATCAGCCTCTCATCCACCCTGAGGATCTCTGCTCCCAACCTGTTCCCTGAGCAACATTCAGCCTGCAGCATATCACTGCATGGACTGCTTTGAATGTGGTCATTTCCTCATGAAAGCATTGTTCAGCGTTCCTGTTTTCCCAAGACTCAAATAAAAGCCACCAAAAGGTTGTTTTTTTCCACCTAGGATTGCTGACTGCTGGCTGTCCCATCGGGCCTCTGCCAAAGGTGGTTTCCCAAAGCTGCCCTGCACTATCCCAGCCCTAGGGGAAGACTTTCCCCACACTCTACTTCATGGTAGGTTTAAGTAAACTCCACTGGCTTCTCAGCAAGCCTGGCCTGTCCTGGTGAGCAGGGGAGGAGGGCAGGAGAGGGGCACTTCGGAAATTTGTCCAGCAGCCCTATCAGTTCACCTGAGGAAATTTGTCCATGCATGCACCAGGCTGGGGACAGAGGTGACAGGAGGGAATTGGGCAGGTTACAGTGTCACCAGAGCAGGAGAAAGCTGTTTTAGCTGGTATCAGGAGGCAGGATTGTATCACAGACCCCAATCCTCCGTTGTGCTGTGCTCAGGTGAATTTTAGCTGAATATATGACACAAAAAGTCTCAAGTTCCCATCCTCAACTCCAGAAAAAAAAAAA